>CACRXK020000110.1:0-118586 GCA_902702795.2 Paramuricea clavata
AATAAGTTGCAAAAGCCGTCCAACAACGAGCTAGTGGTCTAGTAGTAAAGACTAAATGTTGTGTAATGTATCATTGTGGTTCAAGTCCTACAGACGTCGTTTTGTGACTTAAAAAGGTTCAGGGGAATAAGTTGCAAAAGCCGTCCAACAACGAGCTAGTGGTCTAGTAGTAAAGACTAAATGTTGTGTAATGTATCATTGTGGTTCAAGTCCTACAGACGTCGTTTTGTGACTTAAAAAGGTTCAGGGGAATAAGTTGCAAAAGCCGTCCAACAACGAGCTAGTGGTCTAGTAGTAAAGACTAAATGTTGTGTAATGTATCATTGTGGTTCAAGTCCTACAGACGTCGTTTTGTGACTTAAAAAGGTTCAGGGGAATAAGTTGCAAAAGCCGTCCAACAACGAGCTAGTGGTCTAGTAGTAAAGACTAAATGTTGTGTAATGTATCATTGTGGTTCAAGTCCTACAGACGTCGTTTTGTGACTTAAAAAGGTTCAGGGGAATAAGTTGCAAAAGCCGTCCAACAACGAGCTAGTGGTCTAGTAGTAAAGACTAAATGTTGTGTAATGTATCATTGTGGTTCAAGTCCTACAGACGTCGTTTTGTGACTTAAAAAGGTTCAGGGGAATAAGTTGCAAAAGCCGTCCAACAACGAGCTAGTGGTCTAGTAGTAAAGACTAAATGTTGTGTAATGTATCATTGTGGTTCAAGTCCTACAGACGTCGTTTTGTGACTTAAAAAGGTTCAGGGGAATAAGTTGCAAAAGCCGTCCAACAACGAGCTAGTGGTCTAGTAGTAAAGATTAAATGTTGTGTAATGTATCATTGTGGTTCAAGTCCTACAGAAGTCATTTTGTGAATTGAAATGTGTCGACTATTTTTTACACAGGTTAGAAAAAAACTGTTATGATGAATAAATTGCAATAAGCTTTCAAAAACGAGCAAGTGGTCTAGTGGTAAAGGCTACATGTTGTGTAATATACCATTGGGGTTCAAGTCCAACAGAAGTCACTTTGTGACTTGAAGTGTGTCGAATATTTATTACACAGGTTAGAAGCAAAATCGATAGGCTTTCAACAACGAGCAAGTGGTCTATTGGTAAAAGCTATACATGTTGTATAATGTACCATTATGGTTCAGGTCCTACAGAAATCGTTTTGTGAGTTGAAATATGTCGAATATAATTACACAAGCTAGAGAAAAAAGGTTAGCGGACGAACGAAGAAGAATAAAAAAAAATGGCGGATGGGCAAATGTTTGGAGAAGATACTACCAATGAAATTAATCTTTATTAGTTACCATGGAGTGGCGCACGTTAGGCTTCTTCCAACAACGAGCTGGTAGTAAAGACAACGTCACAACGGACTGTGTTATTTACCATTGTGGTTCAAGTCTTACATTAGTCATTTTGTGATTCGGTTGATGCAGGTTCGAGTTATAGGCGGGCGTTT
This sequence comes from Paramuricea clavata, assembly GCA_902702795.2. NCBI lineage: Eukaryota > Metazoa > Cnidaria > Anthozoa > Malacalcyonacea > Plexauridae > Paramuricea > Paramuricea clavata. Next base: position 1,450 of record CACRXK020000110.1, read on the forward strand.
CCTGTGAAACAGAACCATGAATTTGCGGCACTCTATAAATTTCATATTTGAAATCTACGGTCTCTATAGTCTTTCTGTCCCTGTCTTACTCAAGTACAAACTCGCCGTTTCTGGACATAAAAATCGCAGATCTTTCCAAGCGAGTTATTGAAAAGAATTTGAGATTTAACATTAATTAAGATACAGGTTCGAGTTATAGGAGCCCGTTCCATTGCGTTTCAATCCCTGCATGTAGAGCAGAACCAAGAATTTGCTCCAATCTACAAATTTCAATTTGAAATCTATGGTGTGTTGTCTTTCTGCCTCTGCCTTACTCAAGTATAAACTCGCCGTTTCTGGACATAAAAATCGCAGGTCTTTCCAAGCGAGTAATTGAAAAGAAGAGACTTAACATTAATTAAGATGCAGGTTCGAGTTATTGGCGCCCGTTCAATTGCGTTGCAAGTCCTGTAGAGCAGAATAAAGAATTTGCGCCGCTCTACAAATTTCATATTTGAAGTCTATGGTCTGTTAGCTTTCCGTCAGTGGCTTACTCAAGTACTAACTCGCCGTTTTTGGACATGATAATCGCAGGTTTTTCCAAGTGAGTTATCGAAAACAATTTGAGACTGATAAACAAAGATGCAGATTTGAGCCTGGACTACGCGCGTATTTTATCGCGTTTCAAGCCCTGTAGGACAGAAGCATGAATTTGCGACACTCTACAAAATTCATACTCAAAATCTATGGTCTATGTAGGCTTTCTTGTGATGCTTTATTCAAGTATAAACAGGCCGTTTCTGGCCATGCATGAAAATCGCAGGTATTTCCGAGTGTGGTATCGACAAGAATTTGAGACTTAATATTAAGAGCTGTGGTTCAAGTCCTATAGAAGTCATTCTGTAATTTGAAAACGGTTGAATTTTTATTGAAAAAAATAAGGTGAATAAGTACAGGTTCAACACCGAGAACGGAGGCTTTAAGGCAGATAAATCCCGAGAGCCGAAGGCCCCGAGAGATTTATCTGCATGCAGTCTTAAAATCGACATTCGCGGTGTTTCACCGACTTATAGCACGATTGGCGAGGTGTTGTTCACCCAAACAGTACTTGTGCGACGTAGGATCTGGTTGAGCATGCGCACTTAATTTAAACGCTTTAAAAGCCTTTAATGCGAACGAGCATGCGCATTTTATCATTCAACGTCCCACAAGTGAAACAGCAAATGTTTTTGTATAAATTCGCTGAGTGCATGAGCATGAGAATTTTGGCTGTTCATCCAGCTAATCCTTAGGCGTCTGATGATATATTTTTGACGGGCCTGAGGTATTGACTGGTAGTTTCTTTCTCACCTGGAGACGGTATAGCGTTTATCTAGACGGGAAGGAGATTGTAGATTTGTACTTGCTTCCTAGGCAATTATAAATTTATTATAGTACCAGGGATTATATATATAATCCCGGAGTTTGTGACTTAAAGAGGGTTGAATTTTAATTATACAATATAGAGCAAGGTGAATAAGTTGCGATCGGTTCTCAACCAGGAGCAAATGGTCTAGAGGTAAAGACTACAACCTGTGCCATTACCAGTTGTGGTTCAAGTCTAACAGAGGCCCTTTTGTGATTTGAAAATGGTTGAATTTTAATTATACAACCTAGAGAAAAAATTAAGGTCAATAAGTTACGTTAGGCTTCCAACAACCAGCAAGTGGTCTAGTGGTAAAGACAGCAAGCTGTGTCATGTACCAGCTGTGGTTCAAGTCCTACAGAAGCCATTTTGTGAATCAAAAATTGTAGAATTTTAATTATACATGAAATAAAAAATAAGGTGAATAAGTTGCGGTAGGCTTTCAACAACGAGCAAGTGGTCTAGTAGTAAAGATAACAGGCTTTGTAATTTACCATTGTGGTTCAAGTCCTACAGAAGCCATTTTGTGACTTGAAATGTGTCGTATATTAATTATCCATGCTAGAGAAAAAATGAGTTGAATAAGTTGAGCTGGTCTTCCAACAACGAGCAAGTGGTCTAGTGGTACAGACAACAGGTTGTGTCATGTACCAGCTGTGGTTAAATTCCTACAGAAGCCATTTTGTGAATCAAAAATTGTAGAATTTTAATTATACATGAAATAAAAAAATAAGGTGAATAAGTTGCGGTAGGCTTTCAACAACGAGCAAGTGGTCTAGTGGTAAAGATAACAGGCTTTGTAATTTACCATTGTGGTTCAAGTCCTACAGAAGCCATTTTGTGACTTGAAATGTGTCGTATATTGATTACCCAAGCTAGAGAAAAAAAGTTAAGGTGAATAAGTTGCGGTAGGCTTCTAACAACGAGCAAGTGACCTAGTGGTAAAGACTACAGTCTGTTACACTCTACAATGCTTTTCAAAATGCGTTGCCGCAATCCTTGCAAAAAGTAGAACCTGATTCTAATTCGTGCAATGGTTGTTGCAACAATAATATTGCGAGACTTGTTGATTGCGAGACATGATACACCTTGCAAATTCGCGTGCACCTCAGAGAGTAAAAGGTTCAATGAAATCAAATGTACTAGCTAAAAAGCAACAGCCACGATGGTCTAGTCGTCTCGGCTAAGTGTCGCATGTCTGTGAAGTCAGGATCGTTTCCTGCCTTGACAAGGGCATTTTGGCCTTTGTCAGGGGTACGAATTAATTATAGGGTATAGAAAAAGGATTAGCTATGATAGAAAACATTAAGCTTTTACCAATAGACCTAGTAGTCTAGCGGTACCACTCAAAGCCTTCGGGTGCTACGGTGGAAGGATCGAGCCCGGTTAAGACCGGCTGAGACTTTGTGCTCAGGTGATCGATCTGACCAGCCGTAAGCGGAGTGAGATAAAAATTCGGGGGTTCTGTTTCCCCGAATAAAATGAGAAAAAAACCTAAAGTATCTTGCTCTAAGAACAAAGCAAAAAGACTTAGTAAAATTTTTCCTGTCCTCCCGGCCCCCCTCCCAGGAAGGCCTCCTTCCTACCCCTTCCTCATTTCCTGCCGCTTCCCAGCGCAACGCTATCATATTCTAAGTCTACCGCGCATGCGCAAACCATGGAAACTACCAAATATTAATTTCATTGGTATTTTCTTCTCCAAACATTTCACCGGTCGCCATTTTCTTTTACATTCTTCATTCGTTCGCCATCTTTTTTCTTTATTCTTTCACTCGTCTTCGAACCGATCCTGATACATGACATTGGCTTTTAAAGTCCGATATCGCTACCACTAGACCACTTGCTCGTTGTTGGAAACCTACCGCAACTTATTCACCTTAACTTTTTTTTCTCTAGCTTGTGTAATTAATATACGACAAATTTCAAGTCACAAATGGCTTTTGTAGGACTTAAACGACAGCTGGCACATGACACAGCCGGTTGTCTTTACCACTAGACCACTTGCTCGTTGTTGAAAGCCTAGTGCAACTTATTCACCTTATTTTTTTCTCTAGCTTGTATTATTAAAATTCAACCATTTTTGAATCGCAAAATGACTTTTGTAGGACTTGAACCACAGCTGTTACATGACACAGCTTGTTGTCTTTACCACTAGACCACTTGCTCGTTGTTGGAAGCTTGTCGCAACTTATTCACCTTAAATTATAATTAATTCACGATACATTTCAAGTCACAAAATGACTTCTGTAGGATTTGAACCACAATGGTACATTACATAGGCTGTTGTCTTTACCACTAGACCACTTCCTCGTTGTTGGAAGCCTACTGCAACTTATTGAATTTAGTTTTTGTCTATGGCTTGTTAATTCGAATCACAAAATCACTTACGCTGGACTTGCACCACAACGGTACATTACACGACCTGTTGCCTTTACCACTAGACCACTTGCTCGTTGTTGGAAGCCTAACGCAACTTATTCACCCTAATTTTTTGTCTAGGTTGTATAATTAAAATTCAGCCATTTTTGAATGACAAAAGGGCTTCTGTAGGACTGGAGAGCCACAAGTGGTAGATGACTCAGCCTGTTAACAGTCTTTACCACTAGACCACCTGCTTGTTGTTGGAAGCCTAGCGCAACTTATTCAACTCGGCTTCTGCAGGACTTGAACCACAGCTGTTACATGACACAGCTTGTTGTCTTTACCACTAGACCACTTGCTCGTTGTTGGAAGCATGTCGCAACTTATTCACCTTAAACTTTTTTCTCTAGTTTTTATAATTAATACACGACACATTTCAAGTCACAAAATGACCTCTGTAGGATTTGAACCACAATGGTACATTACATAGGCTGTTGTCATTACCACTAGACCACTTCCTCGTCGTTGGAAGCCTACTGCAACTTATTGAATTTAGTTTTTGTCTATGGCTTGTTAATTCGAATCACAAAATCACTTACGCTGGACTTGCACCACAACGGTACATTACACGACTTGTTGCCTTTACCACTAGACAACTTGCTCGTTGTTGGAAGCCTAACGCAACTTATTCACCCTAATTTTTTGTCTAGGTTGTATAATTAAAATTCAACCATTTTTGAATCAGAAAAGGGCTTCTGTAGGACTTGAGAGCCACAGCTGGTAGATGACTGTTAACAGTCTTTACCACTAGACCACTTGCTTGTTGTTGGAAGCCTAGCGAAACTTATTCAACTAATTTTTTTGCTCTAGCTTGTATTATTAAAATTCAATCATTTTTGAATCACAAAACGGCTCCTGTAGGACTTGAACCACAGCTGGTACATGAAACAGCTGGTTGTCTTTACCACTATAGACCACGCGCTCGTTGTTGGAAGCTTAGCGCAACTTGTTCACCTTAATATTTTTTCTCTAGGTTATATAATTAAAATTCAACCATTTTCACTTTAACTTTTTTCTTTAGGTTGTATAATGCCCTCTGTAGGACTTTAACCACAGCTGGTACATGATGCAGCTTGTTGTCTTTACCACTAGACTACTTGCTCGTTGTTGGACGCCTACAGCAATTTATTCGCCTTAACCTTTTTCTCTAGCTTGTGCAGTTAATATACGACACATTTGAAGTGACAAAATGGCTTCTGTGGGACGTGAACCACACTTGGTACATGACACAAGCCTGTTGTTTTTACCACTAAACCACTTGCTCGTTGTTGGAGGCCTAATGCAACTTATTCATTTTAACTTTTTTCTCTAGGTTGTATAATTAAAATTCAACCAGTTTCAAATCAGAAAATGGCTTCTGTAGGACTTGAATCACAATGGTACATTTGCAAGCCTGTTTTTTTTACCAGCAGACCACTTGCTCGTTGTTGGAAGCCTATGGCAACTTATTCACCCATACGACACATTTCAAGTCACAAAATGACTTCTGTAGGACTTGAACCACAGCTGGTACATGACATAGCTTGTTGTCTTTACCACTAGACCATTTGCTCGTTGTGAAAGCATGAAGCAACCTGTTCACCAGAAACGTTTTCTTCTTACCTGTATAATTAATATTCGACACATTTCAAGTCTGAAAATGACTTCTGTAGGACTTGAACCACAATGATACATTACACAACATGTAGTCTTTACCCCTAGACCACTTGCTCGTTATTGAACGCCAATCGCAACTTATTCACCATAACCTTTTTCTTCTAACATGTGTAATTAATACTCGACACATTTCAAATCACAAAATTACTTCAGTAGGACTTGAACCCCAATGGTACATTACACAGCCTGTAGTCTTTACAACTAGGTCACTTGCTCGTTGTTGGAAGCCTACTGCAACTTAATCACCTCATCAATTTTTCTCTAGTTTGTATAATTAATATTCGACACATTTCACGTCACATAGCGATTTCTGTAGGACTTGAACCACAATGGCACATTACACAACATGTAGTCTTTACCACTAGACCACTTGTTAGTTGTTGAAAACTTGTCGCAACTTAATCACATTAATCTTATTTCTCTACGGCTTGTATAAGTAATATTCGACACATTTCAAGTCACAACATGACTTCTGTAGGACTTGAACCACATTGGTACAGAACACAACATATATTCGTTGCCACCAGTCGACTTGTTCGTCGTTGGAAGCCTCTCGCAACTTATTCACCTTAACCTTTTTCCTATATTTTCCCACCATTTCTTTCCACTTTTAGAATTCCACAGAATTCGAAAAAATGTGCCCAGGGTTCGTTAAGGCAAAACCCGTTGAGTATTTTTCGCCTTTTTGAATTTTTGAAAAAGTGGCCTGAAATTGTGAAAAGCAAATGGGTTTGCCTTGATCCTTCCCAAAATTGTTCAAAAAGCTAATAGAGCTATTACCTGAGGAACAAAATTTTGATCTAGACAAGTCTTGACAAAAATTTTATCACAGCTTGAAAGAGCATCACAAAATTAGTGATATTCCGAAGTTTCGTTGCGAAATGTTGTAAAATGCGGATAATATATAGCTCTGCGAAGTTTGCCGTTTTTCAGTCATTTTGCATTACGCACGGGAAATTGGTACCGCTTTCTGAAAAAAGGTATCAATTTCCCACGCGTACTACAAAATGACTGAAAAACCGCGGCAAACTTCGCAGGGCTATATCCGCATTTTACAACATTTCACAACGAAACTTCGGAATATTACAAATTTTGTGATGCTCTTTCAAGCTGTGATGAGACTTGTCCAGATCAACATTTTGTTCATTAGGTAATAGGTCCATTACTCCAACTTAATGCAAAACTAGCCATGCAGGAAAACTTTTGATAGCATCGTCTCCGCAATCTACTCTAGAATTCTGATGTTCGGAGAGCTTATACCAAACAATAATTTTACTATAGGCTAAATGAGAAAAGACGTTTATAGAAAAAAACACATCTAAAATTCTGCAAACAATACCTAGGTGTGAACGGAAAACTAGCAACATAGCTAGCAGGGAGGGTTGTAGTGAAGAGGCTAAAGCAGGGGTGTATAATATCACATTTGCCAACAAGGTTTTAGTTGCTAATTCCCGAAATTGTTGCCGAGCGTGGAGAGCGGAGGGATGGGTAAAAACATTTTCCAGACATATTCGATAACATTTTGGTAATTTTATTAAATTTTTTGCTAAAACTATTACTTTTTAATCCCAGCCACTCAAATACTCTCGATGTCTACGAAACAATTTGCCAATAAATCTGTTATTTTGCCGACAACGTATTTTCAGGGGGACCTAGCCTGAAAACAGACCTACGTTTCGCCCGCCCTAAAATTCGCGGATCGACGAAGGGCGAAACGTAGGTCTCATGAAAATGTTGTCAAAACGCTGTGGAATCCGACCGCCGATTGGCTAATTCACAGGGGAAATGGGTTGTGATTGTTTGGTCGCTAACATGAAAAGATTTGAAAAGATCAGCCATATTTCAACGGTAAATCAACGCATATAATATATGCATACAGTGTGATATTCTAAATATTTTGTGATGTCGAACGACAACTAGTCTATCAGTATCTACCGTCTAAAATTAAAACTGGAGGGGAGTAGTGTAGTACGTGTCAAATACTTCACCGCTGTGTCTTTCGGACTCTTTCCGTTGTAATATACAATACAATAATTTTTACACGATCTAAGTTTTGTGTTTAATTATAATCATAATAAAACTGATACAAATATGTGCGCATTAATGATTTACATTTTGATAACAAAGCACGTACAAAATATTTTATTTAGATTTTCCATTGTATGGCGATTTCAAAATGTATAAATTGTAAGAGTTGGGATGCAATTCAACAATAGGACATGGCCATTGTCAAATTTGTGTAGGCAGATTTTATCGCATTTTAATATAGAATGTGTTGAAAATGTTGTATTATTGCTAGCTGTAACTGTTTATAAAAGTAAGGTGCAGGCTTCATGGGTTACCAATACTTTAAATATTTATTCAAATATCTGTACTTATCGACTCTTACTTTGTTTACAAACTTTCAATAAAGTGACATGTAAATATTAATATGTCAATCATCATCGTTAATTATTGCAAAATGCAAAGTGGCGGAAGGCGCTTTTGACAACATTTTCATCAGACCTACGTTTCGCCCTTCGTCGACCTGCGAATTTTAGGGCGGGCGAAACGTAGGTCTGTTTTCAGGCTAAGGGGGACCCCCTATAGCGACGGCCCTGCTAGCAGGGGTAAATTATGCAAATTCCCACTATTAGTACCTTTATGTTGAAAAATATTCACATACATAAGCCATATTAGCCAATTACCAGATTCAAAAATCAAACTTAACATTACGATCATATCGAAAAATTTGACAATGACATGAAACCTAATGATTTCATAGAGTCAGTTAGAAAATATTATATATCTTTCTGGTAACAGAAATTAATAATTATACTAAATTTTACTTTGCTTATACGAAAACTTGCGGAATAACTCGCACAACATTCTAAAAACCTTTTTTCAAATGAACATTACCAATGAATCAAGAAAATTAATGAACAATGTAGTATGTCATTAAATGATCCAATAAGTATTAAGGGTTAGCATTCACTTTTTGTAACCACAGCTTTTTGACGTTTTCAAAATTAAATGTGCCTAAAATTGGATAAAAATTACGTCAAGGCATTAACCCCCAAACATTTAGCCATTTTTAGTAATTGTTCGATTTTGAGAAAGTGAATCAAAATGGCGAAAAAATAAAACTAATTTTCTCTTAACCGTTTCGTCGATTTTTAGTAACTTCTGAGACATCGGGAAAATATTTTTCCAGACGGACCTCGCAGCCGGTAAATAGCATCAGTATATGTATTATATATAGAGAAACTTTGAAATCGATGTATCCGTAGTTGAAGTATTGGTCTTATATTGTTTGCAATTTAGAACCATTTAGTAGAAAAGGTGCTGTATCATTTTCATGTTTAACATGGCAACCACGACGTTCACAATACTTTTTATTGCATGATACAATGTTGTTAAGCTGTACATATGTTCTGTCAAAAAATGGCGAAGGGTTGCTCGTTGATGCATGTATTTCTAGTAATGTTACATTATAAAACATTTCAGCCATCACCTCCGTACATACTAGCATATAATTTTATCTAATAACACAAAAATACATTGTTATAATAATATATACAAGAATAATATTAGAATACATTAATTTATATCAGCATTATCTACAGCAAATAAATGTTATTTCTAAATTTTGGCAGCATTTCATTGAAGGCAATAATTTAATTATTGCATATATTATTTCTATTGCAAGTTTGAATGGTATATTTGTTGATGGAAATTTCTTGCAAAAATGATTCAAATATAAATATTGTTAATATGTATTCCTTCGGAAATTAGTATAGGTAATCATGCGATGGTGAGTACAATTAGGGATTAATAGTACGAGTGATGTTTGGACATTTTACCAAAATTGGACCAGCCGCCGGGGCGTGTCCAATTTGGCAAAGTTTCCAAACATCACTCGTACTATTAATCCCTAATTGTACGAGCAACATCGCATGATTACTTGTTATTATTAGCACAACAAAATTGTATAATTCTCAATATCGATCATGCAACATCATATTCTCTTGCCAAAGCCCAGTCATGCCAGACTTTCAACCAAAAATTTGGTGCCTTGGTTCGTATTTTCATTTACTTATTTTGCTTTAAGTCCTTCTAGGGCATTTTTATTTGAGTTTAAATACCTTTCAGCCATTTTGTTTGTTTTGAGAAAATCATTAATTGTACTACAGTACAATTAATGAAATAATTGTACTCATCTCAACCAATCAGCATCCATTAATTTTGTCAATAATAAAAATAAATAAAATCTGTGCTCGAAATTTCCATGAATTAGCAAAAACCTTTCAACTGCATGCCGTTCTAAATAAAGGTTCCATTTATACATTCTATATCTACTCAGATGTCTAAAATCATATACATTATAGTAATGGTAAATTCTATTAATTGATTATTTGCATTAATGATTCTTGCAGTTGCTATGCAGGAAACGAGTATTGGACGTTTTACCTGAAGCAAAATTAAGTTTATATCTTCAACGACACCTACCCTTAAATTTCTTTTCAGAAATATTTTTCAATGAATTTTGGTTCAGAATTAAGTCGAATTTTCATTTTTTTTATGGAAAATTATTCTTTGATATTCCTAGAGAAATCTGTTGTTTAGGGCGCAACTTTAATTAGGAGATTAAAACATCACCTTTTTCTCTATTTTAATTGTGTCTAATGAAACATTGTGATTTTTATTATGATGGTGTACGTACACAAGTCTGTATAGGATTTTCATTTCATCATTTCACCAAATAAAATATGCTTCTTTTCTTATCTCTTGATTGCTTATAATCATAGTCAGTTTTAGTTCAGCATTCACGTTACACAAACACTGCAGATATCCTTCATTTGAGGTTTACCAATCACCAAGAATATTGCATCCAGCAACGTTTAGAAGATCTCTATCTTTCTACTTTTTGTGATTTTTCCGCGCTCATCAGCATTTTTGGTTGATGCTTTGTATGGATAATTATTGAATCTATACAGTCTTCGACCGGATTTCACCTTTAAGAAATTTGATTGTAGTATATTAACTGCCGTATTCAGTGTTCAATATATACCATAAAGTGTATATATATATATATATATATATATATATATATATATATATATATATATATATATATATATATATATATATATATATATATATATATATATATATATATATATATATATATATATATATACCGGGTGGCGCAAAAAAAAGTACAACTGTTTGATTACTTGTAACTCAGAAACCATAAGCAGTAAAACCATAAATTGAGTTTCATTGCATCCAGCGATATTTAACTTAAATTTTGGTATATTTGACAGGCATATTCGTCCAAGATTAACTGAGATATAAAAGTTTAAAATTTTGTTAACAATTTTGAAACGGTCACAAATTAGCTAAAAATTAGCATATTTTAAAAATATTAATACAACATTAACGACATATATTGCACCAAGAGATTCACCGTCAAATACTCCATGTTCGGATCGTGTAAAATAAACGTCTATTTGTTAGGAAATGCATGTCCCCGAGCAAGAATGCAGCGTCTTGCCCGTGAAATCATAGAATCGAATGCATCTTGAATCATCTGATTAATGGTGATGCGGTTATAAAATCAGTTTAATGGGCCGTTTTTAGCTAATTTGTGACCGTTTCAAATTTGCTAACAAAAGTTTAAACACTCATATCTCAGTCAATCTTGGACGAAAATGCCTGTCGAATATACCAAAATTTAAGTTAGACATCGCTGGATGCAATAAAACTCGATTTTGGGCTCTACTGCTTATGGTTTTTGAGCTATATGTAATTAAACAGTTATACTTTTTTTTGCGCCACCCGGTATATATATATATATATATATATATATATATATATATATATATATATATATATATATATATATATATATATATATATATATATATATATACTATATAAACTATTGTCAATTAAAATTCCTTTCAAATTCGTAATATTTTTAGTGATATTGAACAATTCGCTAATTTAAAATAGTCCAACTTTAGAAACAACTCTTCCACAACTTTATAAATGTTAATATACTATCGAGCACGATCTGGTAAAGGTTTGTGGAAGATTTTTGAAATATACCATGCTCAAAAAAAGCCATATTCACTGAAAGTATCTGAGAAAATGAGACTTGGTGCATGTAGGTGGTATTATATAATAAGCTACTAGCTTGTGCCTGAACTAATACTACCTGTCTACCTGAAAAAAGTATCGAAAATATTACAAAAAATGCCACATAATCATTTCAGGTGGTATTCATCCAACCCACAACAACGCATAGCATCATAAATATAAATTTTGACCACAGACGTACCTTCTTGATGACATTAATCTTGTAATAATATCTGAAAGCTCTGAAGAACGACTTTTTATCCATCTCAGGTCTTCCACGTAACATTCCCCAATACTGTGCTAGCTCACCCATATCCTTAATCTCAAACTCTAAATCTGATTCCTTTGTCCACGATATGATCGAAGAGCATTCCTCTTCTTGTAGCATTGCCAATATGAACTCCCAAATGAAATACGAGGTTCTTCTAAACGGCATTGTTTTGCAGGAAATCGTTTGCAATGGTATCTATACAATTACATAGTGGAGAGGAAAGTTAATGGTTTGACAAGATTTCGATATTTTTCCAAAGGAAAAAACCCTGTTAGGCTATTTATTGTAATGGTAATTATGCAGGATTATGGGTTCATGAGAATACCATGCATAAATATAGTATCAATCTTGACTTTTAGTTTAGATCCATTTAAATTAACGCAAAGCCACTGTGTGCATAATCAATTTAATTGTATTAGATGCGTCGCTGGCGCGACAGTACAAAGGGAGGGGCTAGGAAATGTGATTCATCTTCATCCATGAAAAAGGAGCCTTTCGAAAACGGCTTTGAAAGCGGATAGTGTAGAAAACGGAGGCATGCATTTTGGATCAGTGTGGGGCAAAAACGGAAGTTTTTAAACACGATGACGTCATGAGAGCACAATCATGCGTGGCGAAGGTGCTTGTATTTGTGACACGTTTGTTCCGAGCTTCAGCTGAATTGCTTGTCTCAAGCTCGACATATTTTTCTTTGTAGTTGGTAAGTAATAGCTTGCAAATATAGAACATAATGCTGTATATACTACAGTAAAACATTCTTACAACTCTGCAAAATGTCGATCACCACTCGTTTTGTTCCAATTTAAGACGAGAAAATGTTTTTACTACAATCATTCACCTTAGTGGTGATGAACAGTGCATGGATATTCACTGTAGAGTAGAATATACTATGATAGTTTATTAGTATGATATAAATCCCAATAAACACCTTTGAGAGGCAAGTCTGGGTATAGAAATGCAATTATGTCCAAACGTGACATTTGATTGGCACCAAACTGACCATAATGACGTTTTCAATCAAACGATACTGATTATACATGGTTCGCTGGTTTTATAAAGTATACACGAAGGGCAATTAAGTTTTTGGATCGTCCAAAATGACCTACATAAACGTACAAATATAACATTTTCGAAAGAAAAGTCTTCTTTTATCTTGCAGTCACATACACAACCAACCGTTTCTCTGATTGAGTATGTGTTACTTGCAGTTTATATATATATTTAGTGATCTAGACATTGTTATTGTTAAGTCTATATAGTATCGAATGCTTGATTGATCTCAGAATTCACTAATAATTTTTTAGTTAATTTGGGTTTTGGAATTGATTGAGAAGAAAAAATTATATATGGCGTACTATATGGCTATTTACAACATTCGTTCGTTCGTTCACAGTATACAACCACAACCATTCGTAAAACAAATTATAGCTGTGTCTGTGATAAACACTGAGAATCGTGATCGTCACCGCATGGTTGACTGATTTTACTACTTATATATGTTCATTGTAAACAAAGCTGTATAGTTTAATTACTCTATCCGACACAAACATGCTAAAAGCATGCAATTTGCCCTACATGTTGCGATACAAGTTGCAAAATGTAAAATTATATCTCAAGATGTAATTCATTGGCATGCATGCTTGCATACATGAACTGCAGTCGACACGAATCACAGTGTCCCAAAATTTTGTTCGACCGAGGCAATGATCTGAGTGAGTAATTGCAATTTTGACCACGATCTGCTGGACAAATATAAAATTAATAGATCTTTCCGATGCTATGAAAAGGTTGTGTGGTGTAATGACTGGATTAGGTAGATAGGTTTATGTAGCCGCCCATAATACGTGTATGAAAAATATTACCGTTTTCATTCTTGCAAATTCCGAAATTCGAAAGGATCAAAATGACTACAAAAGAGTCGTTCTGCAGTCACAGTGTCATTATCACCTGGGCTCGGAAACACAATCTGTAAGGGCTAATAGGCTGTCGAAATTACAGTATTCAGGGGCATGTAAATGTATCTCAACTGAAGAATGGCTTTACAGTCAACTCTGCCCACTAACCAACCTCTGCCCACCGTTCAAGGACCAACTCCGCCCGCTCGTAAACTGACTAACCTAACCACTAAACAAGCTAGGAGCCATGACTGCGTTCTATCTTTGCAAATTTTGAGAGAAATTTGAATGATCAGTAATTTAGTATCAAGACGGACAGATCGAGAATTTGAAACTTCGGTAGATTCTTTAATTAAATTAAGTCAAATTGGATGTTCTCAAACTTCACTCATCTGTACGGTGGTGCTATCTTTTGTAAAATATTAGCTTTCCTAATATGTCAAACAGAAGTTAACAATTGTGCCAAGATGGTAGAGACTAGAGAGCCTTGAAATTTTCCCCACTCAAACTGATGAATCCCGAGAAACCCCTTTGAGAGGCATATCTTGGAGCAAGTCCATGTATAAAAATGGAATTACGGTCCAAACGTGACATTTGATTGGCACCAAACTGACGGTAATGACGTTATCAATCGAATAGTACTGCCGGATTATACATGGTTCGCTGGTTTTATAAAGTATACACGAATGGCAATTTAGTTTTTGGGTCTTACAAATGACCTATATACATATACGTACAAATATAAAATTTTTGAGAGAAAAGCCTTGTTCTTTTATCTTGTCTGTCAGATAAACAACGAAGCGTTTCTCTAACATAGTATGCATGTGTTAATTGCATGCAGTTTCTACTTAGTGATATAGACATGTTAAGCCTGATATCGAATGCTTCATTGATCATAGAATTCACTGATAATTTTTCAGTTAGTTAGGGTTTTGGAATTATTGGGAAGAAGTATGGCGTACTATATGGCCAATTATAATATTCGTTCCGGTTTACAATATACAACCACAATCCATTCGTAAAACAAATTATAACTGTGTCTGTGATAAACACGAGTATTGTCACCGCATGGTTGACTGATTTTACTACTTGCATAATTATGTTCATTGTAAACAAAGCTAGTTTAATTTCTCTATCCGATACAAACGTAGACTTAAAGCATGCAATTTGCCCTTTTGCGATATACAATTAACTGTTGCAAAATATGAAAGGTTTTGTGTTATAGTGCCCGGGTATATTTTTACCCGCCCATGATAGGCTACTTGTACGAATGTTGGAACTACCAGCGTTAAAGTGGAACATTGAACGGAAACGAATATTATTTTAATTACATGACTGAGAAACGACCGCCTTATGGAATATTTTACTGATATTACAGTTTTTATTCTTGCAAACCTACAGTGTTGAATTCAAGAGAGTCGTTCTGGAGCGAGTCATGTTTTGAAATCATAGAGTTATTAATATTAATTTTCAGCAGGAGGCTGAAACAGAAACAGAAACAGAAACACTGAAATTTGCAAAGGAACAACACTTACAACAGTATATATATTTATTTTTTTTAATTAAATTAATCAAATTATCTTACTCTAAATACTGCATGTATATATAATAAGAGGCCAACACTACAAACTAGCATGTACATGTGAGGAACCCCTTTCAACATACCAGATTTCATTCTGGCAAATTATAGACCTATTCGAAAGGTATAGGCCTATATAGCTGCCACTACCACTATTGCTTGTACTTATGTTTCACCTGTCGAATAAACAATTTTTCAACAAAGACTGTTCAGTTAAGCTAAGGCAGAGTGTTAAGTGTTTAAAATTGAAAACAAGCCATCATGCAAGCGCGAAATTATAGCCCTTTGAAACGTGCAAAGTGTCAAAACGATGGAAAATGCGATGACATGCAACCAGTATTCAAATAGGTGTGTGGGAAAGCACAAATAATATCACAAAAGACTCAAAACACTAAAGACAAACATCCATAACAATAAGTTCTTTCAGTTACCTCTAATTTGGTATGGAAACACATATACAAAACTAATACAAAACTTACAAGTTCTATACAAAAATAGCTATAATTATATATATACACATATATAACTTTATAGGCTATAGTCCCAGTTTGATAATCACACCAGTCATTTATTTTATCATTTAAAACGTTTGAACTGAACTGTGACATAATATCATTTACATACTCCCTGTTTTATGTACAAATACAATACAGCTACCTTATCCAAGGCCTCTGATCCAAGGCCGTCTCCGACTTCGATGCATTTTTGCAGCAACAGACATAACTATATATATAGCAAGCCGACGCCTGATTCTATCCGGCCCAAATTAAAAAATCGTACAAACTATATGGAATGTTTAACTAATAGATGATAGTTTAACCTAAATTAGTTATGTATATGTTTGCACAGAACAGTATTGTCTCAGTTAATGAGTCTATACTGCATGGTACTTTAGATAATATTATTATTAAAGCACTGCTTTATAGACTCCCAGCTTCGATCAAAAACTAAAAACTCTTTATTAAATATACAAATGGATCACATGCATTTATGAAATTCTATTTGTCATGCTTTCAACTCAATTGATGCTTATTTTCATAAAACTCAGCTATCTTGATGGTTCTTGTTGAACAATATATGGGCACCTAATAAGATTAGCTCCTATAGTTGTTTTTAGTGTGTCCAAATACTTATATTCAGGATAACTATCTACGCATAGCATTATCTGTTATTTTTCACCACGTATGTTAATTTAATAAATTCAATTTATTTATTGACTGAGATTTAACTAATTTTAATTTAAGTCGGCCATCTAGCCATATTTGTTTTGCTTCTTCACCACACCTCTCTAAAACGTTTTCCGGCCCACTATGCATGTTTATTGAAAGCCGGACACAAATACAATACATGATTACTCTAATGTGTATGCTATTTACGATAAGCAATTAACCCAATTATACAGAATCTTAACTCCATGCTATGCAACCTATATATATATATATAATTATTGAGTATCATCAGCATATATAGTATACTGTCTGATAGTCAAAATCCTACGATTTGTATCCAGTTCGTGATTGTTTATAATTTAGCCTTATAGTGCTTCGCTGAACAAGAATGATCCATTCGTATATGCCATAGATGATTTAAATTATCAACTGTAGAGGCCATGGGCATGAATGCAGGCATACGAAAAACTATAAACTATAAATTGATTTATACAGTCCGGCAGAGGCCTTTTGTACATCATTAGTCTAATAGAGACCGTATATAGAGACGTTAAAACGGTATCTGCAAAGGATTTAATGTAGAGACAATGTGTACTTTGAGTTTTGAAAGAATTCTGCAAGTTTTCAGTTTTCAAAGATATTCGGTTAAATTACAATCGGTCTGTGCGGTATAATATATGCACAAAAGTCGTCAAAACAGTAAATAATGCAAAATGTAAACATATGGTGGTCATGTTGAATCACGGCTAATTCACAAGCTTCATTCAATGAAATTCTGGCAACAAAAAAGCAGTATTTTTTCTCCTCTTCAGAATCTATAGCCATATATCCACCATTTTGTTTTTCTTTACTGTCGCTGATACGCATGCGCTATTGCACTTTGCTGATTTTTATAAGCTTATTCCTTCAATTTCAGCCCACACACAGAGGAGATCGTCATTCACAGCAAAATATTGAACATGTTGAATATTTTTGCCTCGAGTGACAAAAAACTCGAAAAAGTTCACCGCACACTAGAGCTTGATTCCTGCTTAAATTAAGCGCGCTGCCACGAATGGCATTTTGCTAAGCAGAGTGCTCTAGTGTGCGCCGGGCTTTTTTAGTGTAGTCTTACTACAGGCTAGAAGGATACCGGTTTGTTCGAAGAAAACCTGAGGATTGTTTGGAAAAGCAGATTTATGTAAGTCACGTACCAATATTCACATGACGTCAAACGGATTTGTCAATAAATAGTTAGTATTAGAAAATACGTTTCAAGAGACAACATACCTTCGGTTTGAAAGCTGTTTTACTGTTTAGTTTATATTCCCTCCAAATTGGCTGGCTGCAGAATTGCAGATAGAAATGGAGTAAATGTTACTAATATATTTTCGTTGTTTTTTCGGGTCATTTTTGTTTTGTTGTGGTATACTGTACATGCTCAAAACGATTATTCACCTCAGTGTCGTGGAATAGTGCAAAGATATTGACCTCAACGCTTCGAGTTTTGGTGAATACTGATCCTTGCACTATTCACTTCCACTTTGGCGAATAATTGTTAAAATAATTGTTAACTATAGGCTCTTGTACATTCTATATTACCAGCCTACGCCCAAATAGGAAGTCTTTCATTCATCACGCGGTACAGAAATAACTGAATAAACAAGCGACGGACACAAGCATTTGTGGCCGTTTACTTGGCAGGGGCATTAGAATCAACTTCAGTATGTGTAATGAATCAAATCTTCTGACTACATTTAATATAATAATGGCTGCGATAAAAATAGCTTTGTTTTGTTGTATTCATAAGATAAACACTGAAAGCCATCAACCGCGGCTAATGATTAAGTTGCTAATTTCAAAAACTCAGTAAGCCATGCCTGTCTTGGTAAAATGTTTAAAAGCATGCTTTCGCCAGCAACATAATTAGAGGCAAGAACTAGCAACACGTGAGTTTACCACCAACAGGAATTTTCTCTGAAATTTTATCGATTTTGTCCCAGCTAATGGTATGCAGTCTGAGCTTCGTTTAGGTCGCATGCTTCAGTGCATTTGTCCGAGTTCTGTTTGTTTTCCGATCCCTTGCTGTTTTCTTATATTTGCGGTTCGCATTCGCAGATACTTCTAGATAACTAACAGCCAGACTTAACCGCAAAATCGACAAATTGTTGCAATCCAGCTTGACGGCTTTCTTGAGCAGAGTTTGCCAAGTATCGGTACCCGAACATCAAAGCCTCTTTTCAACCACCGTAACGCGAAGTGAGCAAATGTTATTTGCATATAATTACAACCAGCAGAGGGTATTAATTCTCACTTATGACTGAAACTGCTCGGCTTTGGAGTCTCGAATTGAGTCTTGTATAATCTTAGTGGTAACAAGTACTCCAGGCAACAAGATTTCTCTATCACCATGCTATATAAGCCAGTTTAATGCCGAACGTGAGGTCCTCATAGATTTATATGATTTGTTTTGCTTCAGTAGGCTTCGACAAGCAGTGCATGAATCAGTGAATCGTGGCTTTATACAAGAATAATGGAGTCGTAACATTACATACGTTATCAGTTACATATATAGTTTCCCGCGATATAGCATGCCAATTGAAATAACACAACATACTCGATTTTGCTTAACATTGTACCGGTTTTGTCGCCGTCTATTTCGATGTATCCGTAGTCATGGGGTTCGTCTATAGTCGGCATTGGCATTGCATAAATAAAAAACTGTTTGTAGTTCGTCTCTTTTTGCTTGCTACAATTTGCTAGTTGGTATGCTGTGTATAGCGCACACCCGCGCGAAACATTTCAAGTAGTGAAAACAAGCTAATTACGATTCCAAGTAAATGAAACATTTAATGCTACATAAAATCGAATTTAATTAACCCCACTTGTTCAACTATCAAACAACTCGCCAGAGACATGTTATTAATTGATGGTGTGATGTAAAGCATACTATAACAGAATTTAATGGTATCATAATTCTGATATAGCGTTATCTAATCACTATGCAAAACTAGTAAGAAAGTACTCACCAAGGCAGTCGTTTTCTGTACCGTCTCTCCTTGACCAAACCAAACAGCATTTGCCAACTACATTGAAAGCAGATTCTTTATACCCAACGAAGTGCGACCATGCGTTAAGTTAACACAATGTTTGCATAATAACACGAACGCTTAGACACGCTTGAGAAACTGCCAGTCCGCGACGGCACTCGCGTCTCTCGGCTATCTTGATAGCCTATATCAAGTACTCCAGTGAAATCGGTATATTCGGCTGAAAGTAGATAATTTGTTTGCTCAAAATTTCGGACAAATGCATGCATAGTGAACGAAACAATCCTCAAATTATACTAGATTCCTGCAGTGCAGCCATTTATTAAATTCATACTTTATGTTGCGTTACTAAGGCAGCGTGATGTTTGATAATTTAATTTCGCTAAGTCGCTAACCGCATTTTTGCATTTCACTGAGTTGCAGTTCGTGTTAAGCGCTTTAGTCATTTTCAGGTAATTCGTGCACAGACAAATCATGGCAACTTATTCGGTATACATGCATGCAGAACTGCAATGACACTCACGTTGAGACAACTTAACTGTAGTTATAACATAACATGTATAAAATTCACCATAGTACTGATGCTTGCGCAACTTTTTTAGAGGCATATATTGCGTGTTCCGACAGTTTTGAAACAACAGTTATCGGCTTCAAAACTGTCGGAACACTCCGTCAATGGATGTTTACTCACGCGATCTAAAATATAGGGTGGATAGTTTGTGGTCCTTTGTACGAGTTCGGCAATTTGCTATATTAATTTAACCATGCAGCTAGGGATTCCTTTCCAGCTAGGATTGACATGTCTGCTAATAACTTTTATCGGCATCCAAATAATTCACATTGCATGAGGCTTAGCACTTTCGCATTTTGTTGAAACCGGGAAAGTCGTCTGCTGTTGGCAATGTGCAAAGGCGGGAAAATTGTAAGTATAGTTCTTCCGTTAGACCGCAATTATTGGCTTGATATGGGCTCTCCTAACGTCGGAATAACGTACATATTATAATATTGACAAGATAAGAATAGACATCTATTCTGCCGATTAATTTAAAAGAAAAATAATGGGCTTCCAAAAAGCCTGAAAATAAATTTTATATATATAAACCTAATTTATATAAACTTAGAGAACGCTACCTAATTTATATTAACTTGAGAAAAATGACATGTACAAATTTGGGACACGTCTGACAGATAAGCGAGTAGCAAGTTGGTAGACTAACTAGTATGGTAAACATCCTTTCAAATTTGCCGGTTGATTCAGGTTTTGGTCGTTAATCCATTCTTTTTCGAAAACTAATCGATAGATTCTGACCGGAGAAAACATCCGACCAATTTAGCATCGGTTCGGAAAAAATTGTAATTTGGTCGGAAACGACTGATTAATACTTAGCACTTGGTCCATATTTCAAAATTTACACTTGCAAAAAGTGTAACTTTATTACAATGTCAATAAGAGCTAGATTCCTGCAATTTATGCAATGGACTATCGCGTACGCTCCTTTGCTGATTGGTTATGTTTCAAAATATATTTGTACATATTTATAAATATTAACCAATAAAGTTGTTAGACTGATTATAATTTCACCAATAAGGATAGCATGCAGAATTCGATGACACAGCCGTCCAGCATCAATTAAGTTTAATTTATAGCACTATCAATGGCCTATCAGTTTATGGTTGAACTGAGTATACCAAAGATTTTTAGATTCAAAGTTTTTAGATCGTCGCTACAAGCGTAATTATATAACTGAACCATTAGGCATTATAAGTGTTAAATTTATGTTAGAGAACAAACAGAAAAATATTTAAAATGTCAAAACGCCAAGGAAGCCTATTTTATGACTTAGTGTTGCCAAAAAGAAGAAACTGCTGTTTAGGAACGCAGTATAACTACCCTAGTCTTAATACTGAACTTTTTACGTTGTCTTTTATAAATTGATTAATTTTAACTGCAACTTACATATATAATTTAATTTTCCCATACCTTTTTAAGATATGTGTTGCAATTTTAATCTTTTTGAATTAGAACGACTTTAGACTTTAGACTATACCCGAAGTTTCGAATGCGATTCAGTTTCGACTTACTTTTGAATAAATTAACTATATCCATTTCCGGCAACATGGCGCTGTGTTTTTTTTGCTATAACTTGAAGGCAGAAACTAAAATTAAACTTAAACTGCTCGTGCAGATGCATACAAACAACAATTGCCAGTTGCTGCATTCCTGCCGTCAAGGAAATTCTAATTGGATTACTTGAAATGAAATTGATCGCAAATAGGTGGAGCATATATTGTCTGCTGACTGCAGTTTATTTCCTAAAGTCTATTTTCCACCTATCCAATTTCTGTCCTGAACCTCATGGGAAAACCGTTTTAACCGGATAAAGTTATCCATTCATCTACTCGACAAATTTACTATTCATGGGTGTACTAGAAGTGGGACTCAGGGGGGCTTAGTCCGCCTTGCTAAAATTTCCTTGCAGCTGGGAGGAACCAGGCCTCTTTAAAAATTTTATCACGACAAAAATCTTTGATAATATAACAAATTTTCTCAATTTAGTAAAATATTATTGTGGTCTTGAACTAAGCTGTTTGATTTTTTTGCTGATGTTACCGTGTTGCTGATGTGCCACTGTGTCTCCACTCAATTACCCTGATAAAAAATCAAGGGCTTGGCCTAGATGCATGAGCATCGAACTCACGACA
Organism: Paramuricea clavata; assembly: GCA_902702795.2. Taxonomy (NCBI): domain Eukaryota; kingdom Metazoa; phylum Cnidaria; class Anthozoa; order Malacalcyonacea; family Plexauridae; genus Paramuricea; species Paramuricea clavata. The sequence goes on from CACRXK020000110.1 coordinate 23,680, forward strand.
TTTGGCCTTTGGCTTGAGAGTCCAATGCTCTACCCGAACTTGAACCACGAGATCGAGCCGGTTCGGGTAGGTGTATTTATTATACGCATTAATCTAGTTTCTTCGTTATATATATATATATATATATATATATATATATATATATATATATATATATATATATATATATATATATATATATATATATATATATAAATTTATTTGAAGAGTGCCACATCTTGTGGTACGAAACTATTTAGTAATAATTATAAAGATACCTATGGATTTTGTTGATTGTTGTAAAATTACCTCAAAAGGTTGCCACAAACATGAGGCGTTTCATCGTTTCATCCAAAGCATTAATTATATGACTAATAAGCCCAGTGTATTTTCTTATCCTACAATTATATACAGTTTTATATATATAACATCACTTAATGGATTGCAGGGAATCGTATTTCATGCAGAGCCCTAAGAAATCAAAGACTTTCTACAGTACTAGCGATTCGTGCGTCAAAATGGCCTCCCTTGACGATCATCCCCCATTGTGTTCATAACTTTAGTTCAGTGGACCTTTCCCCTTATAACTAAAATTTCGATCTAGACAAAAATTTCATCACAGCTTGAAAGAGCATCACAAAATTAGTAATATTCCAAAGTTTTGTTTCAAAATCTTGTAAAATGCGGATAATATAGCCTTGCGAAGTTTGCCGTTTTTCAGTCATTTTGTATTACAAACGGGAAATTGACATCCGATTCGGGAGTTGGGGCTGCAATTTCCCGTTTGTAATGCAAAATGACTGAAAATTGCACTGCTTCGCAAGGTTCTATTTTCCTCATTTTACAATATTTCGCAACGAAACTTTGGTCGAATATTACTAATTTTGTGATGCTCTTTCAAGTTGTGATGAAATATTTGTCCAGACTTGCCTAGATCAAAATTTTGGTTATAAGGGGAAAGGTCTGTTCAGTGGAGTAATTTATAAAATTCCGTTGAATTGTGCATTATACAACAATCTAAGACAGAGGCGACTGTAATTATTGTATGCCCCTAAGCATTGTAGTACGCCGTATAGTTGTTCAAACTGCTACGTCATTTTCATCATCTTCACGGCTCAAAACCACACCAACACGTAGAGTATTTTAAGTGAATTTATAGGCTATTCCTACATTAAGGGTTGTTAACGGAAATATAATTACTTTTAACACGCAAATTAACTTTAGTAATCGGTCTGTTTCGCTCACAAACAAAAATGTGTGCAATTTTGTTTCCTATACCGTTGCTGTTGTCGGATGCCAAACTTATTAGCAACCTTATAAGCATAATATACAGGACGGCGGCGGCAAACAAAGTTGTTGAACCAAATGATTACAGAAGAAAACTTGTTGTCAATTATCCATCGTATGAAAAATGATACAATTTAACACAGGGTTTGATTGAGAAAAGTTCTAGGACCCAATATGGACCATTTGCATTATAGACTAAATTTTGATCTAGACAAAAATTTCATCACAGCTTGAAAGAGCATCACAAAATTAGTAATATTCCGAAGTTTCGTTGCGAAATGTTGCAAAATGCGAATAATATAGCCATGCGAAGTTTGCCGTTTTTCAGTCATTTTGTATAATATTACGCACGCGAAATTGACAGCCCAATCGGGTGTTGGGGCATCAATTTCCCGTTTGTAATACAAAAGGACTGAAAATTGCAAATTTCGCAAGGCTATATTATCCGCAATGCATTTTACAACATTTCGCAACGAAGCTTTGGAGTATTACTAATTTGGTGATGCTCTTTCAACGGCTGTGATGAAATTTTTGTCTAGATCAAAATTCAGTCTATAATGCAAATAGTCCATTGAAAGTGACATGCAGTTGTTCCAGATATAATCTGCCTTTTTCCGTTTTGAATATAGGAGCGACGGCGACGTCTAAAACTTCCGTGGGATTTTAGTTGTTCATTTCTGCTTATTTCCTTATATAAATATGATATTATTATATAGCCGTCTAGCTCGTTGCACCACTTTCGTTCAGCTTGTCGAGTTTCTTAATAACAGAAGTTCTTTGTCATTTTGAAAGTATAAAATTTAAGCCTGTTTCTTGCAACGTCCCCGTACTAAATTAAGCCTTACTATTAGTTCGCTAATAATGCGAGTCAGGGGTGTTCTAGCCTTCTGGTAATCCTACACTTTGGCATCATATATAGTTCTAAATAGTTCTAATGGGCTAAGATTGTCTTTCACTAGTTACAACTGTTGCCTACATAGTATAGTTGTTGCGTGCATGCTTGCCATCGGATGATGAGTGATGTCAGCGGCGCCATGTCGGAAGACAACGATAAATAATTAAGCCAGTAATTAATTTTGAATATTTTTATTAAACTATTCGGTCCTCCAAAATGGCCGGGAACACATGAAAACAAGGTACCACTGCACCTTGTACGCTTATCAGCTTAAAAAAACTCCTCCTATATGCGTATTACATCGAGAAATGACAATAATCGTAAACTAAATTAGAATAAGCAAAACTACTTTTGTCTTCGTTTGATCAAGCAAAATAAGAAATTAGGAAACTTTATGCAATGCTCTAGTTTACGTTTGTGATGTGTCAGTCTCTGAGTGTGTCCATCCACAGGGCAAGCTGAAAATTTTGCATGACCGCGGTAGAAAAAGAACCCGCCCCCTTGGTTTGCTACGGTATGTGTGCCTGGTAGTGATGTGAACCGGCAAAACAGTCACTGTCAGGGACAGCATAACCAACATATATATCTTCACCTGAGTGCATAACACCAGAAACACGAAAAAGCTCTCGTTTGCCAACTATCATCGGCCTTAGTGCTACCATGAGTTCGTATATCTAAATTAAACACTATCAGAACGTTACTACACTAATCCGTGATGTTTTTATTCGGAAATGCTATTAATATAACCCTTACAAATCAAGTGTAGCCTACCACACAAATAATTCACTGTTCAGTCAGTTTGATATCTACTTTTATATATAAATATATTATAATATATTATATATATAAATATATAATAAATATATTATATAGTATAGAGAGTGAGATACTGAAAAAAAATGCAAAGTGAGATATTTTCCATGTTTTCACTAGTGAAGATATCGATCACGTGACTTTTTCCAATTTGCTTTCGAGCGTGAAATTTCACAATTTTTTGTTTGGTACTACATTACACTGTGGCTTAATGAAGATATGACTTTTACATTCTCGTGTTAAAAACAATATTTTACTCACTCGCTGCGCTCATTCGTAAAATATTCAGTTTTCACCACTCGAAGATAAAAGTCATATCTTCGCGCCGCCGTGTAATATCCTCTATTTATAGGGTCAAAATGTGCACAGGACTTCACTGAAGCGTGTGAGAGCAATTTTTCGATTATTAAAGTCTTGAAATAACCATGGTAAGCATAAACAAATACAAAGCTGCACTTTGCTTCTCGGCAAGCCAAAAGTGAAACCGAAATATTTGAAATATAGCTTCTGTTTCATTTTTGGCCATGGGCTAGTACGTTTATGAGTGTCGGCGATGCTTGCATGTGCTGCATCGCACTCTTTTCAGCGATCTATACCCATTCTCATTTTCATACAATACCATTCCCAATTAAGCAGCAAAATTGCTGGCGAAAATCCAATTCCCAGTGAACAAATAGGCCAATTCTCAGGTATAATCTTACTTATTCACGAAGCCGTCTCTTACTTTTCTATATATTGTGCTTATCTGACAAGGGCGAACGAGGTCTAGTGTTAAAACCTCTCGACAATTTGATCGTTGCTAAAAGACATTCAAAAGGAAGAACTCTGCACAAACATTATATATAAAGCATTTATTTCGCGCGCTTGTAATTATAAATTGTTGTGGTTAAACACGATAGTGATTAACCACAACAATTTATACAGTGTATAGCGGATGTGGTCGTGCGATTAATGACTATACACTATCACTGATATACCAGAACATACATCCACATACCATAAATCACATTACTTGACACACATGCAGAACGTACGATTTACACAGTACAACTCAAGTTGTAAGCATGCAGGTTGCATACGACAGTTTGATGCAAAAGTTGTGTAGTGTAAATCGGTCTTGAAGCAAATATGAAGTCGGACACACACCTAATATTAATAGTCTAATATAAAGTATGATACTCATAGTATCAACTAATTGATGTCCTCTTAAGAACCACTTCATAAGGACATCCCATATGGCGATCTCTTAAAGGACAACGACTCTTTATGTACATAGGCTACTATACAATAAGTTCCGACATTCGGACCGCAACTAATGTCATTTTCACGAGACACTTGATCTATATTTGTTACAAAATCATCAAAGAAGCCTATTATCGCCATAGTGTTATCAATTTACTAATCCAAACTAAACTAACTTTACTTTGTGGTATATTTTTGGTATAAGTAAAAAATTAAAAATCAAGATCATATTTTGGGCATCTTTTGGAAGATTGGAACATGCATGCACGTTTTCCATCTGCAAAACCCCCTCAATTTTATTTGGTATAGCCGGTACTAAAGTCAAACCACTTTTTTTTTTGGGGGGGGCGGCTGAGTCCGCCTTTGTAGCAAGTCAGAATAGTCTTTCGCAATGTAACACATTTCAGTGGCAATTTGAGAAGATTTGGCATATTACTGTAGAATTAAAATGCAATTATTCCAATTTACTTTTATTCAATTTTTGAAAACGTCAATCCAGTAATGAACTAACTAGCCTAGCTAGGAGGAAACCGTATTCACAAGGTTACACAAATTTCATTGCGTTTCCACGCAGTTGTAACTTGATACCTTCGGCAATCGTTGCCGAAAATATCAAATTACAATCAGACTACTTGTGCAGCACTCTAACAACTGAGCTACAGAGTCCAGCTGTCGAGCTCTAACCACAAATTCCTGTATATATATATATATATATATATATATATATATATATATATATATATATATATATATATATATATATATATATATATATATATATATATATATATATATATATATATATATATATATATATAATATATATATATATATATATATATATATATATATATATATATATATATATATATATATATATATATATATATATATATATATAGTGGGTGATGGTAGTATAAAGTAAATATCGAATGGCATCTTGCTCGATGAGTTGAAGGGTTTTTGTATATTACTTTAGACCTGCAGGAGCAGCTGCGAAATCTGCTCCTGGTTAGATCTAACACTTTAAATTTTAAACCGCTAGCTTACGATTGTGAACTCCGTGATCCAGTTTTCTACTATAAATGTGAAATAAAAATTTGAAGTGGAAAAGAGGCTTTAACCTAACCTAGCACTTTTTATAGCATTCTGTCGATTGAAAACATTCCATCCTATAATATTGTCGGGTGAACAATATCACAACATTACATATTAGCTAAGTTCAAATGTTCAATATATCACAAAATTACATGAGTATTTCAACAAAATCCCCCTAGTATTAACTTATCATCCTTTCAATTTCAAAGTTAGAGATGTCATTAGGAAGAATTTCCATATTCTGAAAAATGACCCCGAAACATCTTCCATTTTCTCCAATAACCCTTAGTCTCTTTTCGACACAGCAAAGAATATCTGCATGTGCAACCCTAGTTCATAGCTCCCTATCACATGATTCGTCGTCACAGAATACTGCATCTCATGCAGTAGATGTGGCATGCTTTATATTGGAGAAACTGGCAGATCTTTGAGGACAAGGTTTGGTGAGCATCGGCATGCAGTCATTGGCAATGAATGCTAACCAGCCTGTAGCCTGCATAGCAGGCGTTTAGTGCGGGCGGGAGAAGCTAAGAAAGGGCGTCGTCGAGGAAACGCCTGCCCAAATGGCTAGGACAAATGTACTTTTGACCGAAAAAACGTCGGTTTTAATTCTCATTGGCCAATTTCGTTGATAGAAGTAATTACGTACATATAACTCAAATGTCAACAATAATTTTGCCCACGTAGGCTATATATTGTCATAAAAAGTATGGCTGTTAATAATGCTTTGGAGGAAACTCTTTCTGATATTTCAAGTCTTTTAGGTTTCTAAATTCAGTCACGTGAAACCAGAACAGAAAAAGTCTATTATTAATTTGCTACGTGCAGGTGAAGACGCTATCGATCGCGACTCTTCCATCTTTCAATTCAGCGCCATTATATAATTATTGCAAAACAGTCAAAGCTTCAGTGCTACATACCAGCACGAGCAGCGGGGATCGAATATTTCTTATAAGATGTCTTGTTATTTGTCCTCTTGAAAGTTTATTTCGAGACCAGATAGCTGAGGCTACAGTACATCACGTACTTGCCATTGCAGCTATGAAGTTGGAAGATGATTTTAAGAATAGCCCTTCAAAACATGCTCAACTGCCCGCATTTGCTACAGCAGAATATGTTAAACAACCGTAGTTCAGTAGTCTTTTAATTAAAGAATAAAAGTTTTTGTTGTCTAAAATAGCATAAAATCTCCCTAGCATAAAATCTACCTAGTTGCGAGCAAAAAAACATGCATGATGTTAAATATAAATCATATCTGGACTATGATTGGATAATGGGTGAACTGGTGAAGGTGCTAATTACAAAACGTCAATCACCCTTAATGGGCGAAAACACATTTGTCATAGCCATTTGGGCAGGCCTTTCCTCGATGGCACCCTTTCTTCTCCCGCCCGCACTAAACGCCTGCTACGCAGGTTAACCAGCCTGTTGCCAGATATTTTAATACTGGCAATCACGGTGTTTCAGAAATGGATTTTCGAGTCCTCTGTCCAATTTCCGGAAGCAATGATAGCCGCAAAAGCGCCTCATTTCCAAATTTAGCTCCGTCCACCCCCATGGCATTAATAAACGCAACCTCGTACTCAGAATCTTTCGAGTTCTTTGGGAAAGACCCTGGCAGCGGCTGGTCACGTGACTCCCACATTTTGGGTGCTAATTTAAAATTATACTATGGGTAGGGTGGGAAAGGAGCGTGTTTATCGCGTTGTAAAAACTTTAAGTTTATCAATAATCGCAGGCGCGTGGGTATGATCCAAGGTTTCATGGGTAGACCTCTTCACTGATCAAGAATTTGGTTGTTTGCCATGCAGGAGTAGGATAAGCGAGATTTCAAATTTCAAAAACATATACTTGGAAAATCGTTTCGTACAATGTGCGTTGAAACGATTTTTGTTTGAAAAAATGACAATTAGTTTACTGTGGGAAATCGTGAGATATAGGGTAAGTTTGCTTTAAATGTTTAATGTTTATGAAATTGCAAGAACATTATTAATCAGTTAATTGCAAGAACAAATATGGATTTTTTAGTCTTCTGATTCCTTTCCCCTAAGAGACCGATTGCAGTCTAAATCTTATTAATTTACAAGAATCTGTTATATCATCCTATAAGTATATTTCTGTCATCAACATAGGACTTTCCAGCCCAGAGGCCGCGGAAGAACCTCGAAAGTTGGGAGGGGGGAGGAGGGGGCACTGACCAGAATTAAAGGGCACTTGCACACATTCTAAATACAATGTTAGATGTGTCCTTAGAAGGTCTAGAGGTTTGGACGTATGCAATATACAGCCTCGGATGTTATACGAATGCTCTAATAGCTCTGCATCCTAACTGTGAACATGAACACATTAAATTAACCCTAGCTAATTTGTATGGTGTAAATTCACTCCATTTTACATAATTTGTTTTTTCCTAAAAACGTACACTACCCTAATGATACTTTTAGGCTACTCCAAATTAGCCTGCTTGGCAGGCGATGGTCCAGCCTTGCCCGATTATAGGCACCGCCTGCCATGCAGGCTAACTCCAAATTAGAGTTTAGTTTCCCGTCCTCCGCCCTCATCTCCTATAACTAGCCGCATGATTTGTCCATTATTGTCAACTTAATTGTCACATTATTTGACCTTTATAAGCTCCGTTTATACGAGCAAATTGTATTTGACAAATTTCATATGTCAAAGATATTTTGCTTGTGTAGATGATAAATTTGTGACAAAAATTCATTGTGACAAATGCATTTGATCAAAAGCTAACATGCTAGCTTTTGATCAAATGCATTTGATCAAATGAAATTTGTCAAATAGAATTTACTCATGTAAACGGGGCTATGACTAAGAATAACAAAAATCTATCCATATAACATAATCTGGTTAATTTTACCAAGAAGTCCTGGTTCAACTAGGCAATAAGTTAAAATAAGCAAGGAAATTAACTCAAATAGGGTTATTTCTAAGCTAATCAGGAAATTTTAATCAACCAGAGTGATTTTAAAGGATAGGATTTTGGGCATCTCATTCGATAGAACTATAAATGTAAATTGTAGACAGAAATGTCGAGTGTAAATTACATACCTTTCTATACCTAACATGAACATGCAGCTGCGAGAAATGCAACTAGTTTTTTGTAGCTACTCCTGGCTAGCTCTACTAAAATGTATAATTTACACTCGACATTTTGTGTTCTACAAAATCCTTTCAATAACATTTAGTTTATCAAGATACCCAAAACCTGATATTTAATATGTTTATGCAAAGAAAATGTCACACTATTTTTTCAGTATGATTGCATTTTAAAGAAAATTAAAAAAATAACGAAATAAAATACCTTGCCAAACTATCTTGAAGCTGGAGTTACACGAGCAACAAAATTACTGCAACTTGCAACAAAATCTGATTTCAACGCATGTTAAGTAGAAATGTCGATACATGTTGCCTTGTGATTTGTGAATTTATGTGTAAACATTTTTAATTAACATGCGTTGACTGAAATCAGATTTTGTTGCAAGTTGCAGCAATTGTTTTGCTCGTGTAACTCCACCTTAAGGCTCGTTTACACTAGATGCGATTTTCTTCTTCTGATTGATGTAAACGACTGGATGAATTACGAAATTGTTCAGATGAGGGTATATTATTGAACTCTTAGGTTCATAATATCATGACACATTTATACTCGTTTCCATGCATCAGTATAACCTGAGTATCAGGCTCTATTTTACAAATAGAGCCTGATACAAACCTTAACCAGAACGCTTTCCACAACCGTATTTCCACCCACAGCAAAGTTTATATTTATAGTACCCAATCAAAATGTCGCAGGAGAAATTTAAATTTCACACAATGACAACAACAATCTAATTATAGCATAGGCAGCCCACTAAACGGCTGAATTTAAATTAAAACTGCAATGAACTTATAAAATTAACAAAAATAATCACAAATTAACGAAATATATTGCAAATGTAGCTTATATTAAATCGCCATCCGATTGCACTATCAACGAACTGGCGTATAATTATAAAGTATATATATATAAGTATACCGGCTTTATAACTATACGTCAGTTAGTCGACAGTACAATCGGATTTAATATAGCTACATTTGCAATATATTTCGGTAATTTGCGATTATTTTCTAATTTTACTGCAGTTTTAATTTAAATTCAGCCGTTTAGCGGGCTGGCTATGAGTGTAGTTGTGATCATTATAAAATATATCAACAACAATAGTATAATCTAATTAGCACTAGCCAATCAAATGACAGATTTAAAAATCGTTTGTCTTATCGGCCAATCAGATGAAAAAGCCAGAATCTGGCTTTTTACATGCGGCGCGGTAAAGAATTGTATCAGGCCCTCCTTCATTCGCCGCCGCCAATTAATCCTGGCGAATGAAAACATAAGGGCCTGATACTCAGGTTAATGTATCAGAAGAAAATCGCACTGGAAATCGAAGCAAATTGCAAGTATAAACGAGCCTTGATTAAGCTTGCTTCGTTCTTGAAATATTTGACAATTTATGAGAAGAAATTATCCTCTGTATGACGTCACATTGCAATAATGACTTTTTGAAAAAAAACTTCAAGATCTTAATTGGGATATCGTCCATCGAAATCCTTCAAACTGTATATGTGTTATATCAACATGCAACAGGTTAAATTTGTATGTCCACAAATTTGAATCTATTATCTATAATTTGAGATCTAAAAGTTTTTCAGAAACCATTATGCAATTTGACATTACAGTGAGGATAATTTGAATATCAAACATTGCTAAATATCTAAGGAAAGAAACAAAATCTAAGATCAATAGTTTCATAAAGTATTTTATTGAGTATTTTGAATTTTTACAGAATTACAGAATTTATTTATTTGGACTTTTGAAATTTCGTTGAATAAGGCCAAAAAAATGCGGGTTTTCGGCGGTTTCCCGACCCTACCTACAATCAGGAACAAAAATTATTGAGACAACCGCATAAATTCCCCCCTCACCCCCAAGTCAATGTTGTGTGAATGACTGAAAAGAGAAAATTCAACCCACTTTTTCCAACATTGATCATGGGGGCAGGGGGGAGGCCGACGTACTTTAAAATGGCCAAAACGTGAAAATTCTCATTATTTTTGAACGCGATTGTCTGAGATGGAGCTGTCTGGGGGTTAGCTAGCTGCCCAAAATTTGAAATTTTGCCAAACTCTAGCGATCAAGTTGACATGAAATTGACATATTTCAATCAATTAACCGAAAGTTTTTTGTCCCCCAAAATATAGAAATTACGCAAGAAGGCTGCGCGGGGGACTGGACAAGAATAAAGAAGCTTTTCTAACGAATTTAATTTTTTTACTATCATTTACTATATACTAGAGAAAAATCTTTGGGAAAAAAGACAAGTTGTAGGCTAAATACGATCTATTAATTTAAAATACTTTGCGATATAGTAACAACACATCCAATAAGCCATAAAAATCTAATGTAGTGTTTTAACTATTCTAACGTCCTTTCAAGCTCAATTAGCCATCCTTTCCTGAGGAGGGAGTCATTATATGACCGGTCAGTATAATCTGCAGACTGCAGACCAAGTACAAAATGCAGAATAGGAATAAATTGCAGACTGAAATTGCAGACTTGGTATAAAATGCAGACTGTGAAAAAAACGTATAAAAACACATTACACCCGTTTTCAAAATTATGCGACTTACCAAAATATAATCTAAGACTCAAATGTCAGTTTTATGTCACGAGAGTTGTGAGAACTGCTAAATATAGCCTGAAACGTAAGCAAAATTAAGACATATTTAATACCTATCGAGTAAAGTACTAAAGTCAAGAAGAATATTGAACTAAAATGAGTCAGATACACAAACTAAAAGAAACAACAAACCATGTCACAAAAATAAATTTGTGTAGTGAATGACTTTTATAAATTTGAGAAAGAACAATTTATTCTCGAATTTAAATGACAAATCTGTACTAAACCCGCTTACGCCTGACTATAGCAGTAATATTATGATTTTGTTGTGCTTAAATTTTGCAATAATTTTCACTAAAATATTTTGAAAATCGCTCTAAACCTTTTTATATGAAGCATACAAAGCTTATACATTAACATGCATCGACAATGAACCGCAAAACTCGAAGTTGTAAATAATTTGAACTTCATGACAGTATGAAATATTAAAATATATGTTTTTTCACAGTCTGCATTTTATACCAAGTCTGCAATTTCAGTCTGCAATTTATACCTATTCTGCATTTTGTACTTGGTCTGCAGTCTGCGGTCTGCAGTCTGCAGATTATACTGACCGATTATATGACAGTTCCTCAGCCTAGCCATATGACGAAAAATAAAAAACTTTGTTATTTAGACTGCAGTATATGCTGTTGTGGTTGTGGTTTATGCACTTAGTTCATTAAGCAAACGCTCACGCGTTACACACACACGTTACACACACGTTACACAAAAGGAGCGACTGCTGTGGTTACAGAACTTTCTCAACACGTTTTCGTTAGCAAAAGTCAAAATTACAAGGTAAATTTTACAATGTTTATAACTATAAAAGGAGCCTCATAAAAGCAGTCAGGAATAGTTGTATTTTGACTATGTGAAGAGCTGCAAATTTTATTTGCAGATAGCCAGGAGGGATTTGACAGCATCCTAACTATAAAAAATATAGCAAGACCGAGGTTGGATATTTTCCGGTACTGCACACACATAGTCACATATTGACCTCACTAAGGCCGATGGACGCTTCTGAGGCCGAGGAAAAATATTTAGTTTAGTACGGATCGACCTAAACGGTAAATAACGTGTTTATTTTTTATTTGATAGTTCATGGTTATAATGAAATTCCGATAAAATTCCAGTTGCGAAGTACATTTGAGATCAGTTGCGTTTGTTACTTTAGTGCAAGCATGGCTGACAAACTGAAACTGCTAAAACGACGCGATAAAGGCTGGATAAAAAGCTTTTAGTTTCATTGCAATAGATGCTTTTCTACTCAACAAGGAAACAGAAGGTTATAAACTAAGTAAAAATATTTATTTTCCGATTCGTGTACAGCATGTACACGCTTGAAAAATGCTTTTTGACAGAAAAATACAAATTTTAGTTGCCCGGAAAAACAATTTGTTCATTAATACAACATTTATAAAAACAATTTTGATCGAAATAAGCCCAGGAATCGTCTTTAAACTGCCATTTAAGATATTTTTTTAAATTTTATGTTTAAGGACAGTGTACGTTGTAGTATGTCTATTTATACGTATATTTTCGAAGAATAGCTGAATATATGTGGACTGATTGGAATCGAAACGTGTAGCACTGCCACTGGCCAGTGTTTTTCGATGTTTATACTTTATATTCTTTCTTCGCAGTTTGGTCCGGGGAAAAAAGTGCATTTCGGGCTTGGCACTAAGTCCACTGAAGCCAATTCACTGTATTTTACTGTTTACTGTCTTTAGTATCAATAGGGTGGATTTTTAAACTTTATGGGTAGTATTTTAAGTTTGAAAATTGTCTTCACTCCTCGGTCTGTCGCTATTAAAAAAATAACTCTTGGACCACGGTCAAGTTATCGTAAAAGGCTGCCCGCTGCTGCAGCCAATCAGATTCCAGGGAATAAAAAAATATCACTGGGCATGCACAAATAAAAAAATAAATAGAATTATAATATAGCATTTGTAAATTCTGAACGCTGATTGGCTAAAAGCCGTGTTGATATAACTCAATGTCAACACGGGAAATTTTCCGCCGCTTGTAAATACGGAAATTTTAAAACATTTTTTCCGTATTGATATGAAATCAATACGTGGAAGTTGGGAAAACTCGAAATTGTATGAAAACACTCCGCCCTTCGGGCGTCGTGTTTCCATACAATTTCTCGTTTTTCCAATTCCACTCGTGTTGATATAACTGTATATCAACACGGAAAATGTTTTATATTTGTTAAATATCAACACTCGTGGAAATTGGGAAAACTCGAAATTGTGTGAAAACACTCCACCCTTCGGGCGTTGTGTTTCCACACAATTTCTCGTTTTCCCGTGTTGATATAAAAGAAGAACTATATATTTATTTTTGTATCTTTGTATCTGCGAAGCAGATATATTGCTATCGCAAACGTACCGTACTGTTACCGTATCCCTAGCCATTCAGCGACGAGCTTATATAATTGAGCCAATTTAAGCCAATCAGCGATTAGTTTACATCAATTGTTTACATCGTACCCGCATCTAACCTGCGAACGGGCATAGATTGGCCTCGTGTTATTCTTTCAAAAATATCTTGATTTTATCAATTTATCTTGAATTTGTTTTCTTGTTTTCTCGCCATTCTACTTGCGATATTATTCCGAAGTTATTTATCAACATGGAAACTTATCCTCATCTGGTAAGTAGTCAAATACCACATATTTTTATTACATATTTAAATACGAAATTGGTGCAAATACCACGTATAATTTTGCATATTACACCAGGCACTGATTTTCTGAGGGGGAACCCCCCCCAGGGGCATTTGGCACCGCTCCCAAAATTTTTTGCACCCCCGCAAATTATATATATTTTGATTTGATAGTCAGTTTCATATTTGATTATTCTTACTACTAAACTAGTACACAATAACGGAATGACTCTTTCACCGGACTTAGAATTAAAATTAGTTTCTTTTTAGCATTAATTAATTTCTTCAGGAAATGGCTGAAGAATTTGGTAAAATGAAATGTAAAACTATATCGTTCGAAATAAAGTTTTACTGTAATAACACTTTTTACTTTATAAGTTTCGAAAACACAATACAGCGGTCAGAACACCATGCAGCACAATGAAAACATGACATATCAAAAGAAATAGTATCGTACAAATTGGGAAATCTATAGCATACAAAATAAAATGGATTTTAAAGACTATCACAGCAAGGTTTGTCCCAAAAGTCGTGATGGTTTTTGCTATTTGTTTGAAGTGAATGTTTCGGAGTTTTAAAATAAGTTTTAAATTGTCCGTGAATATGTTTGACACAGTAAAATAATAAAGGAATCCTACCTTTCAAGTTTAAATATTCGACCAATAGTCCAGTTATTTTTTATCATGCAGCGACACCTTATAATAGTCCAGTACCTATTATCATGCAGCGCTAGCAATTAACATTCCAATTGAACTGTAGTCCAGTGATCAAATTTCATACAGTGGTTGAGCCGACGAGCTTAGTCAAGTCAATGAGCAGCTGACATACGCAAAGTCGTTCAGTCAAAAAGTCAAAATCCAGTGTTCTGATTGGTCTAGACGCTTATTGCCATGGAAACAAGCGATTTTTTGCGATTTTGACTGATCTGTGGGGAATATCATTAATATTTGACGCGTGGTAAAGTACTAAAGTCCTTCCGAGCGCGCGCTCATTCGAAGTGTCATGTTGGAGCTGTCGAAAGATTCAATTTAAAGATTTCTACGGAAAATTCGGAAATGCCTGCTGCTCCAGTCCTTGTAGTATTCACGAAACGGTTCAATCCGCATTTGCGGTGAATGATTTAGCTGTCTTACAAGACTGTTGCGCTGATCTTGGGAGGAAACTCAACGCTAAATATCGGAGAGTTCCATTCAGTGAGCTGTTGCTAAGGGCCACGAATATCACGAACTACAGTTTGACTGTTTGAGTAGAACTATTGGCGCCGAGATCTTTATTCTGAAGTTCAATAAGGTAAATTTAATGTGACATGTAAATTTTATTTCGTTTTAGACAGCATAACAATATTTATAAGCGAACAAAATGCGCGCCATGCATATGTAAAATTGTAACTTGAATACGCGTATCTTGATTTAGATTTAGCTATGAATTTTGATTTACACAACAAATTTGCATATTTGTAATTCTGCGGTTGAAGGACGGAGGACCGTCAGAACTCAGAAGGCTATTAATATGGAGGATAACCTATATAAATGCATTAATGCAGTATACATAGGATATAAATGTCAGGTTTTATAGATGAATGTTATTGATGTATCATATATGTCTATTTGAGTAATATGACACTGTAGTGATCACTACTCACTCAAGTGATCAATGACTTAACAAGGCTATTAGGCAACAAAAATGAGTGTAGTACTATCATGAGATAGTTAAACATAATACTAGCAATTAATTGTAGTTTGATAACATATGAAACATCTTCCACAATTATCACATTTCTGCAAGTACTTCTCCTTTGCTTTTCCCTAAGGAGCGAGTTGTGAAAGTCAGTCAGACTGACAGTTGCTATAATTATCTCCCATTTCATGAAGTTAATTTTTTGTTGAAGCTGCTTTCAAAGTGATGCAAATTGCATTTCTGAGGTTTAAAAATATAAAAATTCCTGGGGGACAGACCCCCCTAGGTGCCTCGCGCATTCGCCGCTCGCAAAACTGGATTGTACATCCAAAAACGTTGACTAACGTACGAAAAATCCTGGATCCGCCCCTGGAATTTGTGCTTCTTTCGTTTTCTGGGAACGATTTTTTCAATATTTTGACGATTTTGAAACCAAATTTGCCGAATCATTCTTTTTGAAAAGCATTATTTACTACCCAGGTGGTAAATAATGCCTCAGATTTACTAGTCAGCTAGCCAATCAGAACGCGCGAAAGCTTATTTGATATGCAAAATTTATACTAATGGCATATAATATATGATTATTCATTGTAGCTGTTAAGTTATTTTCCATACTAATGCATTTAGGTAAGATTGTCTTGCAAGTGGGTTGTTCGGACAAAATTTTCCAGCCAATATCCAGTACATTTATTCATCATTCTTGTATTATAAATCTCTAAACAAAAACATTTATGTTAGAAAGCAAAATGACAATGTAATGAGGCTCAGGAGGGTGGGGATTCTTTTATTAGCATTTGAAAATGTTTGTAAAAATTTTGTTTAATTATAAACTCTAATGTGTAAAACCAAAATGTATTAAGTATTTTAACTGATAACATCTTTGACCTCCAACACTACATTTGATGACAGCTTAGTTGGACTGTTGTTTTGAACAGAGTTTATATAGTACGGTGGCCCACACGTGCCACGGCAAAAGCAAATTCATCACGGCAAGAGCAAATTCATCACGGAAAAGCAAATTCATCACGGCAAGAGCAAATTACCCACGGCAAGGTCAAATTACTCTCGGCAAAATAAAAATCAAATCACTGGTCAGCGGTTTGGTCAGCGGTTGCGTCATTTACCCCTCTGCAACTTCATGTTATGTAAACATTATAGTTTGTCGGTAAATATCCCCCAAATTCCCGGTGATCCCCTTGAAACGAAACGAAAGCAAAACAAAACAAGGAAAATCAGGCAAAGTCAAGTTCATATTCTGCTCGAATTGCGGAAAAGAAAAGGGGGAAGGTGACAACTTCTACCCTCATTGTGGACAAGGTATTAAAGTTCTAATACGATGTTTAATAGTGCTATTGTGTCGTTTCATCTTTTATGCATATTCATGAAAAGGACATTGGCATTTGGCACGGTATATTTGACAGTATATAAATATTTGGCATGTTTGCTATATGCAAATTTTCAAAAGTCTATCTAAGCGTTTTTTGTATAATTGTATTGAACAGAAAAAACCCACACAAAAACTAAATGTGTTAAACTATTTTACTGTTGAAAACTACTTCAGAGTTCAGATGTTCTTCATTTATGAAATGTTTTTTAATGGTATTTTATAGGCCGAATTTCGCCGAATATACCATGCAGTGTGAAGTGAAAACAATACACAAGGGGGATCAAGCCTCTTGTTAGACTATAAATTACTTTATTCATTAAAGAGGCTGTCAAGTCGATTCTGCTCACTTCTGCGTATTTTGTTTACAATTTGACCACTGTCCTTTTCATGAATATGCATAAAAGATGAAACGACACAATGCTATTAGACATCGTATTAGAACTTTAATACCTTGTCCACAATGAGGGCAGAAGTTGTCACCTTCCCCCTTTTCTTTTCCGCAATTCGAGCAGAACTATGCGCTTGGTTTTGCCTGATTTTCCTTGTTTTGTTTTGCTTTCATTTCGTTTCAAGGGGATCACTGGGAATTTTGGGGATAATTGGGGTTATTTACCGACAAACTATAATGTTTACATAACATGAAGTTGTAGAGGGGTAAATGACGCAACCGTTGACCAAACCGCTGACCAGTGATTTGATTTTGCCGTGAGTAATTTGCTCTTGCCGTGAGTAATTTGCTATTTTGCTCTTGCCGTGATGAATTTGCTCTTGCCGTGATGAATTTGCTTTTGCCGTGATGAATTTGCTTTTGCCGTAATGAATTTGCTCTTGCCGTGGCACATGTGGGCCACCGTAATACAACGTTTAATAATCATACAGAAATACAGGACCAGGATTTAATTCAATATCTCCTGAGACCATTTATAGTTTTTTTTGATATTGTTCATTGGCAATATTGCCTGCTATGTTTTGACTGTTTAAAATATTACAGAAGTCACAGAAGGATTGTTTTACTGATAAATCTTTTTGTGAATTATGTTGACAAATGGCTTAAAATATCCAATATTTACAGTGTAATACAGAGACGGATTTTCATATTTTCGTTCGGGGGGGGGGGAGGATAAATATCTGGGGGGTGCTGCTGCTTGCTTTGGCCGGGGCCTGGTGGCAACGCCCGGAAAGGCCAAGGAAAAAGTTCAACAAAATTTGTTTTCTAGGCCTGCATGGCGAGATCTGAGACCATAATATTGGTAATTTTACAACCGAGCAGAAATCGAGAAAAAACAACTTTGTAATAAAGCAATAAAGTTACACAAGAAGCCATTTTGAAAGCGTGTGCGTACAAGAAACACTGCAACACTATTAGTGAACAGGCCGAAAACAGTTTTATTTCTGAAATTTAATTGAACTGATATTCGGATATTTTGTTTTATTCATTAAACATTTATACTAAAACAATTATTCGCCTCAGGCTCAGTGATTACGGTGAATATTCACCTCGACTTCGTCTCGGTGAATATTCACCGGTAATCACTTCGCCTTCGGCGAATAATTGTTAAATATGGATGGATCTGATCAATGGCACACAATGTACAAAACTAAACTTGTGATACTTTTACTCAAACCGATTTGCTCCCACAACACAAATTGTTTTTGTGTGGATATGCTGTGTTAAACCGAACAGTGTGGCATATCATTAATTGTGCACACAACTGGAATTGAATTATATACTTCACTCATGACCTTCAAAACATTCTCTACTATTCAGTCGTCTTCGATATATGATTGACCTCTTTGCTACAGTAATACATGTTCCTGAAATAGTTTGTGTATGTTACTCAATAGTTAACATTGGCAAGTGTAAACAACAAGTGACAGAACGTTTGCTTCATATGATTACAATAAAGTTTTGCATGACATTTTTATTTCCTGGCTGCATAATTATCCATTACAATCATAATCACATGATAAAATTAGTTAAATTTTCTTGGGGGGGGGGGGAGGCATTGGATGGGTGGGGGCAGTTTCCCCTGCTGCTCTCCCCGCTATATGTGTACAGCCATGTTAGATGTGTATTATGTATGACTTTAAAATCTTATTTGCTATTATATTTATTATAATAAGTGATGAAATATTTCAATAAACCTGATGCATAATGACGTCACAAGGCTCGATGCCCGTGAGGAATGCTGGTCTTAGTAGTTATCGCCCAGGAAAATTAAACAATTCAAAATGGCCACTATAGACATTTTCCAGGGCGATGACTACTAAAACCAGCATTCCTGGCGGGCATCAAGCCTTGCGACGTCATACATAAGGTCTATTGTCCCATGTCATCTTCATTATTCAGTTCCTTTTGACTGAAAATACAAAATGTGAATCAACTTTTTTCGCAGATACATGTACGCGTCGCGTACCTATTTTTAAAAATAATGGGTGTAACGTGTGTAACGTGTCATATCTCTATATGTTTTACTACAGATTATTATGTAACGTGTGGTGTAACGCATGCATGGTGTAGCGTGTGTGTAACGTGTCTAGTCAGTACGTAAAAATAGATTGATATTTTGCGCATGTGCGACCAGATTTGCTTGCTCTCATCTCACATAATCCCAAAATCATAGGAGATGGAAGTTTGCAATAAATTCTAGTGCACGTTTACGATCGGTAAGTCCGTATATCAACATAAATAAAAAGCTTGAATTGGGTTTAAAATCTAGTGAGTATGTCAATCTTAAGGCCCTGTCACACTATTGCGTATCGTACTAGCGTACAGGTATGCCAGCGTATGAAAAATATCACTCATACGCCGGTATACGCTGACATACGCTTGAGGTACGTTAGGCATAGGTTGTATACGTTTCAAGCACGGTGGCATACGGTGGCATACGCTGGCATACGCCGAGGCAGAATTTTTTTTTTAAGCATGTTCAAAAATTTTGTGCGTATTGGACGTGTGTTTTATACGATAAGCATACTCTAGACACACACTGAATACGCTAGAGGTACGCCAGATGTACGGTACTCATACGCTGGCATTTCAAAGAATTTTTGTGCGTATGGAAATTATTTCATTAATTTTCATACGCTTCTCATACGTTTCTCTCATACACAATAGTGTGACAGGGCCTTAACGTAATAATCCAGCTAAAGGTAGGAATATCATTGAAATTTTTCCAAAACTGTATGTATTAAAAGTAGGTCAGAACGAGGCGTTGTATGTTATAAAATTCTTGAACTTAAAAAAAATTTTCTGTTTGAGAGAAAAAATATAGTCATGATTGTCAGTCATGGGAAAAAAATGTCTGCAATTTATTCATTGTTTTATAATCTTCTTCCAATGTATATATTCATCAATTAATCGTCCTTTCCTAACAAAAAATAACTATAGTTCTCAAGATTCCTATATTCCTTTTACATGAAGTACTCAGTTATAGAAAACTGCTGAGAAAAAATATTATATACACGCGTAAAAATTGAGAGAATCAACAACTTGTTCCAGGTTGATATCAACAGGTTGATATCAACCGTTCACGGTTGTGCCGCCCACTATGAACAGTATTGTCAACATGTTGTTACAGCATTGTTCAACTGTAACAACTTGGAACAACATGGTTGACAACTTGTCCATAGTTGGCCTCACAACATTGTTCACGCCTGTCGATATCAACTTGGAACAACCTGCGCGTTTTTAGCCGTGTAGCGAAAGGTTCATTAATTGAATTGAATTGATTTAATAACTACTGACTTTGTAACCCAAAAAGGTTAAATTACACCAGTATTACATAAATTAAGAGGATAAGTTAAAATTACATAATAATTACATATTTAAGATTATTTACATTTCTAAAAACTTATTTACTGTTAATCTTTAATATACTTTGAGGTATAAACGAATTCTTAAAACGTTCGGTTCTGCAAACATAATTATGATATTTACATATCGGTCTTAGATCATATCCAGATAAAACTGTTTGTGGTAAAAGATCTTTGAGATTTTCATTGTCAATATTCTTCTCAAAGAAATGTTCGCATAATTTTTCTCGTCGATCTCTCAGTGACGTGATGGTAGTCGTGATCAGCGCTTCGTCGTACTTTTGCGATGGGAGGATTATTCTCAACGCGCGTTTTTGTATTTTTTCAATATCGTCACATAAATATTGTTGGATATTGTAATGCCAGACCTGGCATGCGTACTCTAAAACAGGCCTAATAATGGTCGTATATACAGTAATTAACGTGTCAATACACGCGTTGGACCTTTTTAGCAGTCTTAGCATATAGAGCCTCTTGCTAGCTTTTTTAACTATGTTAGTTATATGTTCATTCCACTTCATGTTATCTTGGACTGTGAGGCCAAGGATACGGGCAGATTTCTCTCGTTCAATATTAACTTTATCGACTGTTAAAGGGGGAAAGCAATGCTTCTTTTTTGCAAAATCAATAACCAGTTCTTTGCATTTTCCAATGTTTAATTTCATATTATTACTCGTAGTCCAATTATTGATGTAATTAACCAGTTCTTGAAGGTTGCTGTTACAATCTGGGCCAATAGTTTCGGTAGTGGTGGTGTCGTCAACGTATTTCCATCGGTCTTTCCAATCAGCGAGGAGATCGTTTATCATGATTAGGAAGAGGATTGGGCCTAAAACAGTTCCCTGGGGTACTCCACCGTTGAGGATTTGCCATTCTGACACACAATGGGGCATTCTGACCCGTTGGCTTCGTTGAGTAAGAAAACTTCTTATCCAGTTTGTTATTAATGATGGAACGTCCATATCAGATAATTTACTGAGGAGGATGTTATGATCGATATGGTCAAAAGCTTTGGAGAAGTCTAATAAAAAAATTCTCACAGCGTTTTTCGGCACATCAGTTTCGTTTAATAAGTGATGGAGAAGGCTCAATAATGCATGTGATGTTGAAGAGTTTTTAGAGATCCAAATTGCCGTTTATCGATCTTCTCACCAATCAACTCCATCAGCCAGTCTGCAACAAAACGTTCACACGTTTTTGACAAAGTGGCAGTAAGCGAGATGGGACGCAAGTCTTTAGTAATGTCCCTCAGCACCTTATTTTTAGGTACAGGGATGACGTCGGCTTTTTTCCATACCCCGGGAACAGACGCCTGTTGAAGGGAGGCGTTGAAGATTGAAGTAACAGGGGAAGACAGCAGGGGCGCATAATCTTTTAGGACCCAATTCGGTATTTCATCTGGACCAGCTGCTTTCGAGGATGATATTGAAGATAATTTATAATAAATGTCTTCTTCCCTAATAATGTACTCGGTTGGAATTGTAGTACAATCGCTTTGTAATTGGCTATCGGGGAAAGGGATAGGACTAAGGGGAGGAATATCTCGAGTAACGGATACGAAAGCCTCGTTAATTTTTTCAGCAAGTTGCTTTCCAGAGACGACTTGCTCTCCTAGGACAATACTTGAAAAAGATTTCTTCTTAGGGTAGCCAGCTATTTGTTTTACGGTGTCCCACCATTTCTTAGGATCAGGGTTACGTTTCAATTGTTTCAATTTATGTTCTAAGAATGCAGATTTAAGGTACTTACTTTCTCGATTGGCACGATTACGTAGTCGCCGGTACAATTTGTCATTTTTCTGAAAAAATGCCTTCTGTCTGTTTTTAATAAGTTCCTTGTATGAAGGTGTTATCCAAGGCTTATCTCGGTCGTGCATTTTAACTACTTTACATGGAAGGAAGTGGTCCAAGCCGGTATGAATAACATCCTGAAAAATTTCCAGTTTTTGTTCGCACGGTGCAGTATGATACAGGTTAGTCCAATTATAGTTCGTTAGCCATCTTCCAAATGCAACTTTGGCACCTCTGTTACCGGGTCTAATTTTTATTTTCTTGCATCCGTTCAATGATTTACATTTTTTTTAAATGCATAAAACGGAATTATGGTCGCTGAGTCCGATGGGTGCGATCACCTTAGGAGGGTCACATGTGTCTGACATATTAGTAAGAATAAGATCAAGGACAGCATCTTTCCTGGTTGGTTGTTTTACGATTTGTTTCAAAGTAAAATGTCTTAATAAAAATGAGACAGGACATCTGTTAAAATCTCCGAGTAAAAATATACCTGCATTTGGGTACTTACTGAGAGCGAGGTCAAGTGTTGAGCTGAGGTGATCTATAAACGCGGCGTTGTCGCTGGATGGAGGTTTATAGGCCACACAGACGATCAAACACGAGAAGCCTCGATTAAGTTTATAAGGTCGTACATAGATCCATAAGGTTTCAAAATTGATGTCATTAAATTCTGTTAGAATTTTGAACGGGATGTCTGATTCAATAAAAGCACAAACTCCACCGCCAAGTTTATCAATTCGATCACATCTTGCTATTGAATACCCGCGAATACAAACTGCTGCATCGTCGATTTTCTCATTTAACCATGTTTCGGTTATGAAGGCCATACTCACATCATATTGGTCAAGTATAATTTTTAATTCATCCACCTTTGGTAAAAGTGATCTTGTATTTGAGAGAAAGAATGTCAGTAAATTACTTTGGGCGCACTTTGGGCTTTGATATAGAGACGTGCTTTGATATAGGGATGGATTCTTGATTGGAATTTCAATTAGATTACGCGTTCCGCTACGGTTTCGTTTGCTAGTATTAGGAATATGTTCATTATAACACGAAGCGCTAGACTGCTGACCTTCGAATTCATGGTAAGATGTAATTCTTACTGGTATAGTGTTTCGTTCTGGTGTGATTATAGTGTTGTTACTAGCTGCGAGAGGGATCTCCAAGTTTATTGCAATGTGCGACGGACAAACTCCAGGTAATTCAACCAGTCTGCCTGCTGGCTGAATCGCGACCGAAAAAACGTATGCCGGTTCATCTTTCCTGTTTCATTCCTTTGAGTCTGGCGTGAGCGAGGCGCATGTGTCGAGTAATTAACAAGTAGGGGCAACCGTCCTATCCAATCAAGGGGTTCGGCCCCACTGATAGGTTTACATGAAGTAGTGCGTCACATTATAGGCGCGCAAAGGAGAGTGGGATATGAGCGTTCTGGTTAGCGCCTGGCCGATCTTGTATAATAGCTGTCGAACATACAAGTAAACAACAGATCTAAATATAAATCCCTTCATGTATATCACCAGAAAGAAATAAAGATATCCTTACCTGAATTATTCAAAATATTGCCGATCGTTTACATTGTGAAAATCAAACATACTGCATGTAAATAAGCTTGTAACTGAAATCCTGAGACGAATCTTGCAAATGCAATACAAAATAAAGTTTCATCGCTCCCTTGTTTAAAAAACGTCTTGTAGCTGTATATTTTTAAAATAAATTGCTCATTGTGATAAAAATACATTGTCATTTTTCCATACCTAGTAAATTTATTATATAAACTGGCTGGCGGCCCCGTAGAACTCTTCAAGTGTTGACATCTCGGAATCATTCAAAGCGTTAAAAGATATCAAATATCATCTGACTGTAATCACATGTTTAATTGAACGATTTGAAATGTTGTTTCCTCAAAAAAAATGGCGAAAAAAGCCTCCAAACTGTTGAAAAACCACGATTTGCAAGAAACAGACGAATTTTGCAAGAAACGGCACAAGATCTCCCAGGCGCTCCTCAATTTTCGATGCCTCAAGCCCATAACTCCCTGCGCTTGTTCGTCATGATGCACTACTTCATGTAAACCTTTCATATAGTGACTCGCATGAAATTTTTTATTAGCGCCTGGGGACGAGGCAGATTGACGGCTCTGAGCTAACTGTTGCTGTTCCTTGCACGATTATGTGCGTGAGGCACTTGCTTAATGGCAATTGATAAAACTAGAATAGTGAAGCGAATAGTGCGAATAGTGCGAATAGTCGACGAATAGTACGAATAGTCCGCGAATAGTCGACGAATAGTGCGAATAGTCCGCGAATAGTCGACGAATAGTGCGAATAGTCCGCGAATAGTCGACGAATAGTACGAATAGTCCGCGAATAGTCAACGAATAGTACGAATAGTCCACGAATAGGCGACGAATAGTGCAACAGAGACTTTGCAAGGCTTTGCAGCAGTGCTGTAGAACTAAATTTACCGGGGGGGGGGCTCTGTTGACAAACATGAAATCGTGAAAACATTCGTCGACGTACGTCAATGACGTCATACGTCTAGTGATTGTCATCAGTGGCGCCGTGGCCGGGGAGGGGGCATGGCCCTCCCCTATTGTTGACACCCGTCGTAAAATTGCCAATGCTGCCGGAAATTGTCGGAAGATTGTCAAGGCTGTCGGAAATTGTCAAAGTTGTCGACGGGGGGGGTGAAGATTTAAAATGTTGTCGTCCGGAAAACTTTTTGGTTTGTCGGAAAAATTTTTCGGTTTGTCGGAAAAGTACTGCCCTTGCCCCCCCCCCAAAAAAAAAACATGGGTCCCACGGCGCCACTGATTGTCATTCTACTTCCTGTTAAATATTTGTTAAAACTCAGTGGTCCCGTAATTTTTAGCGATTACGTATGACGTCATTGACATCAACGAATGTTTTCACGATTTCATGTTTGTCAATAGAGCCCCCCCCCGCCCCGCTTCGGTAAATTTAGTTCTACAGCACGGTGGAAAGCCTTGCAAAGTCTCTATTGCACTATTCGTGGACTATTCGTACTATTCGTCGACTATTCGCGGACTATTCGCACTATTCGTCGACTATTCGTACTATTCGTCGACTATTCGCGGACTATTCGCACTATTCGTCGACTATTCGCGGACTATTCGCACTATTCGTCGACTATTCGCACTATTCGCACTATTCGCTTCACTATTCTAGTTTTATCAATTGCCCTTGCTTAATGCGTAGTCGCCAGGGAGACAAAGGTGTGACCCTTGGTAACGGGCGATTAGTCAGTAATCGACCCTGTTGAAACAAAAGAAACCCGGGCAACTATGCTATTACTTAATTAATGCATCTATAAATAGCGTTGATGCTTCAGGGGCGGTAGTTCATTTACACCCAGTTTTGCGGCAGGCGGTATTTCCTACGTACCGCCTGCCATGCAGGCTATCTCCCTGACGACTACGCATTAGGCAAGTGCCTCACGCACATAATCGTGCAAGGAACAGCAACAGTTAGCTCAGAGCTAGCCTGCTCGCAGGCCGTTGTCAGGCAGAGGCTGCATGGGAGGAACGGCCTGCGACCTTTATTAGTAAAAAGTCGATTTATGCGTACGGAGCGTACGCAAAATTCCCATTGGTCAGAAGTGCCCCATGAGTTAATATCGTGCAAATATTTAACTCGTACGACATTTCGCAATGTATAAAACCATGACTTTGGCGTATAAAACCATGACTTTGGCGTATAAAACCATGACTTTGTTTATCTCTTCGAAGAAGTAACTGAATGTATTTGAGAAACCTTTCAATTTAAATTAACGTTGAAGGATGAGCGAAGGTTAGCAATATTAACTGCACTTCCAACGGGATTTGATAAAAGTTTACATGTAATATACCGATACTTTGTCTTCGTCAGCTATAATAATAAACCTTTTCCAAAGAAGTACAAGGGAAAACTTCGACGTATGCCTTGCTGATCTTTGCAGAGAGAGTAAAATAAGTCTAGTTCAGGCTGACAATTTATCTAACCGCGTTTGCATCGCTTGCGGTTTCAAACGTTGAACAACTTAAGGTTAGCCCAGCGAGACGTTCGTTGAGACACAGGCAGTGAATCAGCTAGTATAAAGCAGTTGATTGTCAAATGCCTCCGAACATTTCTCCCAAATACTTCCCTGTCAACCCAAGGCTTTCTGCCTAAACAATCTGGTCTAGTGGTCTTGAATAAGTCAAGACAATGGGCAAATTATTAATTAAAACAGACGCCGTCGAGGAAAGTCGTTCTTAGAACACCTGGCCAATTTGAATTTACACCTGGAAATTTTGCAATAGTCGTTTGCGTGTTTTTTGACCGAAGTCCGCTCTCTCTTTGAGACTTTATTTTTGGGAGTCTCAACTAGTGACATATATTATTACAACAAGAGCTTTTTACAAAAATGTAGTTATTAAACACGGCAGAATCTATGCCACGGCCACGGGTTTTCAAATTGTCTATTGTCTATTGAGTTAATTGTATTATTGAGCAAATGACAGACTTCACGCAATAATGATTAATGTTGTTTTTTAGCCTGCTATTGTTCGACACTTTTAATAAATAGTGTTTGTTACTTTGTTCAAAACCTAAATACGTTTCCTTAAATCTTACAATTATATTTTGGATATAAATATATAAAATACATTAACTAATAGAGAGTAAAATTTTACGTCTCTGTAGTATAGTTACATAATTTAAAACGGCAATGTACGAACAAGACAGCAATATACAAACGGAACTATGTTTTAAATATTAGAACACTTTAGGGAAAAAACGACCATGAATTATTTTAGATTAAAGTTTAGACCTTGGAATCCTAGTGAAAAATACAGGCGTAAAATTGCGCGAGAAACTGTTTGTTGTTGTTAATAACCTCTGGTAATCTAATTAACAAAACTTGCTTTGATTGGCTACTATTTACCGGATATTCAATTATCTCAAAGGGGGCGTATTGAAAAAATATCAATAAAAGTCGCAGGCTCTATATAATAGAGCCTGTGAGCAGGCTAGCTCAGAGCCGTCAATAGTCTATCATCCGATCCCTGAGTTGCCGCATCATTTAGGTTACGCACGTGCAGTCTCCAATTTTATACTAATATATTTAGCGTTTTTGTTGTGGTACGTTAAATGATAGATTGCGCATGCGTAACCGATTAAAGCGTAAAAATTGCGCATGTGCAACAAGCTTTTACATCCCATAAGCAATGAAGCAAATGTTTTAGCTTAAATACGCTGATTCCAAGTAGGGCATGTTTGTCCATTTTTAAATGGGTGCGCCAACCTCGTCCCCAGGGTCTTCCTCGTGGTGGCGCGTGAGCTGAGGAAGACCCTGGTAAAATACGATGAAATCTCCAGGATTCTTGGAGATTTATCGCATGCGCAGTAACGACAACGTTATGTTGCTGACTACAATTAGCGCTGGCGCTTACGATTTTCTTGCTTAAAAATATACATGTTTTGTTGATTGTTTATGGATTTATTCTCAAAGTTTTAACAACTTTTACGAAAAATACTTCAGATATAAGCTGTGAACACACATGTACACAAAACTGTGCAACATTCATCATCATATTGTATCAATTTGTCGGAGTATGGCGCTCAAATTTGTGACATTGTTTTGTTCGCTTTGGCAACCCTCGTATATATCAGATGACCTCAGATGCTGTTCGGCCTCAAATGCGACTGAATAAACACTGATAGTGTTGCCTGGAATATGAAATGATATTGAATGATTGTTCCGTATATCAAGGTACGTACTGTACATTTATACTGGATTTATTTTCACACGAGTTTCAAACTATTTCAGCTTTATGAACAATGAGATCACATCACTAACATACAGAAAGACTCCATATTTTCTCATCAAATCTGATTATCGTTACAAGTAACAGTAGAAATGCTTCAAAATTTATTCTGTATGTAAAGCAGGCCAGCATGTTTCATTTTCCTTTGGTGGTAGTCACCACTCACCAAGTCAAATAGGCCATTCCATTTAATAGCCCCCCCCCCCCTATTGTCTATTGAGGTCTGGATATCCTATATGAGGATTTTATAGAGGGGGTTTTTACCTTAAATTTTTCTGGAGGGTAGCTTAAGAGATTTCCTAAAAATTAGGTGTTTTAGTGATATCCAAAGGGGCAGGAACAATATCCTAAAGGGGTAGAAAGACATCCATAGGGGTTCCAAAATTGCATCCAATGGGGTTCCAAAATTATTAAAAGGTATTATGAAGAGACCCCTCAATAGGGTGTGGGGGGGGGGGGCTATATTAGATGGAATGGCCCAGTGTGCTGCAACAACTTTTAAAATTTGTATATATGTTTTTAAGGCACAATATGTGATGGAGTTTGATATGATGATCAGCACAACCTGAAGGTCTTGACTGAATGAACAACTTATCTGATATACTCCTACTTCCAATACTTTGCTGTATATTATCACCAGCTCAGATGTCAGTTGGATCACTTTGAATGAACATTGGAGTGGCACAATAAAGTGTCTGTATTAGGGAGGAGTCTATAAGGACTGAAGTAAAAGGCACACTTTTGGATATTAATCTGAATCATAGCAACTACATATACTGTAGGTTTCAAATTAGTTTGAACAATGAACAACTGAAAATAGAAATTTATTTAATTGGAAACACTTAAAGGAATTACAACATATTATATGATAGTCATATGTACATGATTATAGGTATATTCATTAGTTTTACTAGCTGATATTTATGACTATCCTGGGACAACATTTTATTTTTCCCAAGAGATTTTACTTGCATGATAGTAATAAGTTTAATAGTAACAGAGAAGTGTGATGGATATGTGCAAGTAATTATCATTAGAAATACAAAGATTAAACTGTAATTTTGATCATTGTAAATGATTGTATTATTAAAGAAACAAAATACAAAAGTCACACAAGGCTATTTAACATAATACAGTCATAATACTAGACTGGTTAAAGAACTACTGAATAGAGGGATCATGAAAATCTTCTAAGATTACTACCATAGCTCTGTAACAGGAAAAGGTATAGTGAGTTAAGGTTTCTTCACCTTGATGAACAAAATTATATAGCATTAGAAAACTATAATGCCATCAACTAATTCCCATTTAAAAATTTTCATGTTGGTCACTGTGAAATATAATCTTGAGGCCATCTTAATGATTGTTTACTATCTGATTGATGACATGATTATATATATTTCCATGGAATTCAAGTTGTTTTTTTCCCCAAGTTCATGTAAAATATGGTTCACCTGTTAAAATAATAAAATGTTTATTAGTTGTTTTGTAACAGAACAGTACCTGCTTTAAAGAAAATATAGGAAAGAGAAAATTGAAATAACAGTTGTACACTGTATATGGAAAACAGAATAAAATCTTTCTAAGCATTTCTACTACGTACTTTTATCATAATTAGATTAACTGATGAGATAATATGAAGTTTTTCTATATGTTAAAAACTGTGATTTCTGAAGAAGTCTTTCTGTATGTGTGAAATGAAGTCTTGCTGTATGTGTGAAACTGAGTTTATTAGAAAATGTGATTTCCGAGACTCTGAGAAAATGTGAAAGCAACGTGTGAAAAAAATCGAATAAATTCAGTATAAATGTACATTACATACCTTGATATACAGAACAATAAGTCAATATCATTTCATATTCCAGGCAACACTATCAGTGTTTATTCAGTCGCATTTGAGGCCGAACAGCATCTGATATATACGAGGGTTGCCAAAGCGAACAAAACAATGTCACAAATTTGAGCGCCATACTCCGACAAATTGATACAATATGATCATAAATGTTGCACAGTTTTGTGTACATGTGTGTTCACAGCTTATATCTGAAGTATTTTTCGTAAAAGTTGTTAAAACTTTGAGAATATAAAATCCATAAACAATCAACAAAACATGTATATTTTTAAGCAAGAAAATCGTAAGCGCCAGCGCTAATTGTAGTCAGCAACATAACGTTGTCGTTACTGCGCATGCGATAAATCTCCAAGAATCCTGGAGATTTCATCGTATTTTACCAGGGTCTTCCTCAGCTCACGCGCCACCACGAGGAAGACCCTGGGGACGAGGTTGTGGGAGCGCAACTATGCTATTACAAACTAATAGCATGGCTTTTCGGGAGATTAGTGATTAATATGACCCCTTACCCTCGGCAGGTTTGCGGAATTCCCTCGGGCTTCGCCCTCGGGAATTCCGCAAACCTGCCTCGGGTTACGGGGCCATTTAATCACTAATCTCCCTCAAGCCATGCTATTACTTATAATAATCGTTTCAACCCAGGGCTGAAATTATCATGAGTTATTCGAGCATGCGTGGTAGTGACTATTTATTACAAGAAAACAAAATAAAGGCTCAGTTTGCTTCCGCGAATCGATGCCGAGAACGTATAGTATAATGTTTTAACCCCGGGGTTGAAATCGTCCGTGTAATCGCAAAACTGAAAATTCAACCCGGTTAACAGGGCTGAGTTCAACCGCGGGGTTGCAAATGCTTCATGTAATCGGCCCCTAAGACGCTATGTGCAAATCTGATGCCAAGTCCAGGATCGCACACCTTTGACCAAAATATACAAATCTATAAATTTGCTTCAAATTTGCATCCGGTGCTGAATAGCAGTGCCGTCAAGCGATATAATGAATGAATGAATGAACAACTTTATTTATAGATAGTAAAAACACATGACAGCAATATAACTGAAAAACCCGTGGCCCTCGAATGCAAATTTGATGCAATGCATTTAGTGTGTTTTTATAAATTGGCACATATTTCAAAATTTAATTTGACGTTGTTGAGAAGGTAGAAATCGCAAGTTAAATCACATGAGTAGTATTTCTTGAATTTTAGAAGAAAAGTAACGAAATCTGCGGTGCAAACAAGCGGATTTGGGAAGTGCAAACACACGGATTTAGACTTCGTAAGATTTATATTCTAATGATTTATCTTGTTTCAAATTAGTGCCTGAACCCGGGCAACGGAATTGAACGATATCGCGTGCCACAGAATACGGACTATATAATATTTGCTGTAATTTCCCGAATTTAGTGCCAATTTTTTTGCAAATACCACAATTGCACAATAATTTGTTACGATATGTTCATGGGTTGATCGCTTTCCGAACCAGCTTAAGGTAATTCCGCAGTAATTGTTCCCGAAATGAGAATGTGCTGAAACTTCTCAGGCATGGAGTTTATGATATACTTAAAGTAAAATCACACAAAAAAGTCGGGGTCACCGAACTCGTTAAGAAGATATGACAATCACACTATACCGCCTTTACCCAAATATGGCACCATCTTGACGCTCATTACGAGTAACAGCAAAATCACAACAGCCCGATATTTATTGACGTTTTTAACGCGGATTTTGCTTTAGTAAACCTATCTTGTAATTATTTTTGAAAAATATTGTGTTTTCAGCAAAATGAAACTATTAACGTGTATAATTGTGATCCACAAGTGTCTTTTCCACATTTCTTTACATATCTTTCTTTGAGAACATGCATTGAAATGTAAAATGCATTAAAGAAATAAATTATCAGTTAAAAAACGGGGGTCACCGATCTTTTTAGGGAATTGTGGCATTAAAACGTGAAATACAAGTAAATAACTATACTACAGACACAGGGAACCCTAGCTACACTTTTGTATGCCTTTTTTGAAAACATTGATTTTAACGTAATTCTTTGCACCAAAGATGTAACCAGATGTTTTGAAGTGACATAAAATTGTCGTAAAATGATTTTTTTTTAAACGGTACGTATAATGGATGAAATTATAACTTATAAGAGGTGCGCAGTAAAAGTGCGCAATGCAAAACTGCGGAATTACCTTAAGTACTACACAGTACAATGGGAACTCCAAAAATTTTCATTTTCATTATTCTTGGTTCCGACTAATCTATATCGTCACCCTCGGAAAGTAGAATTCTAATAGAAATAAATAAATTTCGGAGCCTCCATTGTTCTTCAATTAATTCGATCAAAATAGAGAAACATGGTCATGTTAGATATTATTTATATCAGTTATTGCACATAACGGAATTTTTTTCAATCCGTAAGTCAGTATTGTCATCAATGCATTATAATAAACATTAAAATATCATTGTAATTGTGACCCGTGTGACGCTAACTTGGGCCAAATTGGTCAAATTAAAGTATACAAATATCATGCAGATGAATGTATATATAACATATAATATGTATATATATAACATGAGTTGAAAATTTTCTTCAGCCATATCTAAAACAAGAGAAAAGATGAAAATATTAAAACAAATGAAATTTTTTATTGAAGTTTTAATCTAAAGCTAGTTCCAATGGCAGGTCAATAACTCAAGAATGCTGAGTCAATCGCTAGTACCAGGTCAGCTGTTCTTGGATGTCGTACGACAGTCCACACTAAACAGCTTGCCATTCACTCGCTGCAGTTGAATAGCTGTTAAGCCAAGAGTGAAGCTCATTGTCTATACTATGCGAATTAGCTCTCACCAAGCAAAGTGAAATCCGTTTTAGTCTTAAGAATACAAGAATTCATAAGAATCGTGAAGCAATCGATCGCAGGCCAAGTGATTATTTATGACGCAATTATCGAGAAGGTGCATTTACGAATTAGTGCAAAAAAACAGCAACGTATGACTCAGTTGAGGTAGATCATGAACTTCCAATTAAGCCATTCGAGTTAAGCCCCGCTATCTCGCTCAGTCTTAACTCGAAGAAAGAAACACAATTTGATGATTGAGTTTATCCTGACGTTTCGAACCATGCAATCGATTCACAGAGCGTACAGAGTACGTAGCGTCCACTGGACACAAAACGGACTGGCAAAACATGGAAAAATCGATCCGAAATATAACCGAAATTCTTCAAACCAGCTGCCTGACATTTTGCGTCGTTGTAATATTACTACATGTTTATCGCGTTAATATGTAAAACGAAGCAACAGGTGATGAGTACATATGCACTTATAGTATAAGTTTGAATTGGTCAGAATGAAGGTTTTCCACTGCTGCATGAGCATGGTTCTCAATCTCGTTTCCAAGGCCTAATGTTGGAGCCCACTTGTATAACTAAATATGCGCTTCACTGCATAACAAAAAATAGCAAGTGCCAAACGCAAGTATTATAGTTGTTTAAAGACTGCACGTACCATATCTTCCCATACTATATAAACTCTCCTGAAGAAGGGCCTGGCCTCGAAACGTCGGGAATTGTCATGAAATCACCAACATGAGCTCCATCTTTGAATTTACTATATGAGTAAATTCTTAAACACGTCCGAATTTATCATTATGATAAATTCGCGGCGCATTTTGAATTTTTTAATAGAGTTAATCATAAAACCACAATCATTGCACAAGGTTTCTTGTTATAAATGTAATGTTTTTCATGTTTTTTAAAAAAATAGTTTTTGAATTAAAAAAGTTTTAAAAAGTTTTAAAAGAGTTTTGAAAAGCAAGAAAAGTTTAAAAAGTTGGATTTTTAAAAAAGTTTAAAAAATTTAAAAAGTTAAAAAAATGAGGGTTAGTGGTTAGTGGTTAGTGGTTAGGGTTCGTGTTAGGTGCCGCGAATTTATTATTATGATAAATTCAAAATTTGCCGCGAATTTATCATAATGATTAATTCGGACGTGTTTAAGAATTTACTCATATAGTAAATTCAAAGGTGGAGCTCATGCTGGAAATCACACCAAAGTTATTCTACGCTCTGGCCAACATTTCTAGAGACTTATATACTGAAGTATATTATACTAAAACTATGAGTATATAAAAGCTAGCGTATAATAATGGCCTGTTTACACTTGCAAATTTTGCTGCGATTTGTAGTGCGATTTTCTGCTTCAGATGGATGTACCTGTATATGTATCTTCATCTGAACATTCATAATCCATCCACTCGTTCACATCAATATAATCAGAAGAAGAAAATCGCACTACAAATCGCAGCAAAAATTGCAAGTGTAAACAGCCCTTTAGAGGTCAAAACATGTTAAGTTCAGTTACCATCATGAGCTACAGATCAAAACTATGAATGATGTCCGGAGTGTTTCTATACAACACAGATGACATCCCTTAAAGGCCCTGTCACACTATTGCGTATGAGAGAAACGTATGAGAAGCGTATGAAAATTAATGAAATAATTTTCATACGCACAAAAATCCTTCGAAATGCCAGCGTATATGTACCCAGAGGCGTAGCCAGGGCTGTGGCCGGGGAGCCCGGCCCCCCTGGCAAAATTTTGCCCCCCCCCTGGCAAAATTTGGGGGGCCCCGAAAAAATGTATTGTATAAAAAAGGGAATCCTTGATTATACAGCTTCATGCTGTCAATAATGCAAAAATTCTGTAGAATATATGCTTTGCTGAGCAAACCTAAAATCTCGTTCGCTTATTTGCGGCACACAGCTTGAAACACCATACCTTTTCTAACCCTAATTATTTCAATATGTATTAAATGAGGGTTAGATGAAGTTTAAACTAATCTTTTTTTTTACAAGTGAATTTTTAATGCGGGTTTGGCAGTGGCGCCGGAGGGGGACACACGTCAGAAAATTGAGACCCGTCGAAAAATTGTCAATCGAGAGTTTGAGCAAGACAACGAAGACGAAGGCGTACTTGCCAATTTTTGCCGTCTGTACATTATCTTGCGCATACTGAGTTTGACGTCACTGGTGGTTGCTCAACGTGTCTTCCCATGTGTCGCTGTTTATGTATACTTACCCTAATTCTTGCCCTGACCTTCGTTCGGAACGAAGTTCACAACGAATTTTGCCAAAATATTTGCGTTGTGAACGAAGGCAGAAGAACGATGACGAGATATGAGGCCGGTTTACACGACCAGTGTTTTGGGCACGGCAACCCTAAAAATGGGTAACCGTGCCCAAAATTTTGGGCACGGCACCTCTGACTTTTGGCGCCTCTGCCTTTTGGCACCTCTGCCTTTTAAACGTGCCGAGACTTTCTCACGAGGCAGTCTCGGCACGTCTAGCAAGCGGTGCCGTGCCCAAATTTCGAAAAAAACAAAAAATGTGTTGGACATCGAGCATGCGCAAAACAAATTGTCCTCTTTCCAACATGGCAGCAAGCGGCGAAAAAATACAACTTGCCAAAAAGTAAAAAATAAAGTTAAAAACAAATTTAAATAATACAGAATTTGAAATATGTTGCTCTAGTTACTCGGAAATTTTGATACCACTGTTCGTCGCTGAATAAAGTATGCAGTAACTAGGTCGTAGCAAATGGCTGTCCTTCGATGCGTCCATATCTCTCGAATTCGTGGCGGGTGAATACAAGATAGCACAACATTTACACGAAAAAACAACTCCTTTCGTCTTTAAGGGCCTGTTCATACGGGCAAAACTTATCCCGGTTAACGAGAAAACTTTTCGACTAGCCAAATGCTTTTGTTCTGTTCACATGGCCTGGAGAAACGTTATCCCGCTTACCGGGTAAAGTTTCCGGCTGCAGTGACATAGCACTGAACATCAATTGAATTGAAAAGTTGCTGACACGACAGAAAGTTATCCTGCTAAGCGGGAAAGTTGTGTTCACATGGGAAAACATTATCCCGGTCACAGAGATCTGACTTGTCAACAAGCGACATCTCGGTTACACGGGAAAACTTTTTGTCTTATATGAACGCAGTGTAACTTTTCATATTATTTTCATACCAAGGCGAGATCTCGCTTGTGAACTTGTCGAGAAGTTTCCTCGCTAACTAGGATAACTTTTTCTCATATGAACAGGCCCTAAAAGTACTTTTCTAGTATTGAATTGTTTAGTTTTTTTCTCGATATTCGGCTCATATAATACTCTTCTTCGTTCCAATAATTATAAATATATAATTCTATTTCTGTCCGACATCTTTATTCTTTAAAATATACCGTCGTAAACGGAAAGTAGAGGTGCCGTTTTCCGATTGGCACGGTTCTTATCATAAAAGTGTGCCTACAAAAAGTTGTCGTGTAAACGAGTTGTCGTGTAAACATTCTTTCGTGGAAAAAACAAAAAATACTGCCCAAAAAGACAAAGATGTGATAATCAATATCGGAGTTATGAAGTATGACCGTTATTGTGCAGATTCCTCAACTGCCTATACGCCAATGAGGGGAAAATCATTGCCGCTGAAAATAAACAAAGACGCAAATTACGCTTAACTTTTGATAGCAGCATTGACAAAAAGAAAGGCATATGATCAGTCGTTCAATGAAAAGCTGGACTGGGATATTGTGTACCCAGATGGACAGAGTGCGTCAAGTTTACCAGGGCAACCTGATACACCTTTTTGCCTTAGTACCTATAAGGAGGATCTTGGAAAGAATTATTCCAGAATAGCTTTATATCTCTGCACAGAAAATTCAGATGAAAACAATGAGAGTGTCGAGGAAGATACATTCGATCGTATTGGTACGTCATGTAGTGATGGCAAGGAATCACAGTCAAATGAGTCAATCGATATGGAAAGTAGAGAAGAAATGGGAAGCAACAAGTAAGTTATTCCTTATTTTCCAAATATAGAATTCATAAGTCCCTATAAAGTCCAAACCTTCTTGTAATATCCCATCTGTCAATGGAAACCCTTGAATGGTTGTCACAGGGGCGTAGCGTGCGGTGGGGGGGTGACCCCAGTTTTAGTGAGGTAGTCGGTAAAATGCGAAGTTATTCGGTAATGGCAAGAGCCATGACAGCAGTCGGTAAAACAAATCGGTTAAAGTGGAATTTTGCTCCTCGGTAAATGGCTTTTAATAATAATAAAAAATTAAATTAATGTTGTGCCTTGTTCTCCAATAAAGTTATGCAAAATGTACGTAATTCTTCAGTATTAAAACACTTATATTAAATATCTACGCATAAGCATTGGAGCCCCTAATTTCCTATCGTATTACACTTGCAAGAGCTGCGAAAGCAGTCGGTTCTGATTGGACATGTTCAACTGTGCGCGAACTTTTGACCTTGATACAATGATACGCAAAAGAATTAAAGATTATATTTATATATTTGTTATTGACACGCGGTGCTCATAACTTGTTTCGCCAATTTTTCAAGTCTGTTCATTACAATAAACAACAAGATAAATGCCATTGGGTAAAATGGCTTATCGCGAAGTAACAAATACAACAATTATTCCAATTAATAAAGCGTTTGCTACGTTTCTGGTTCTACGTTATTTCTAGACGGCTGACTAAAGTCACGGTAAGTGTCATTAAATTAAACGCGCGCCGAAATATTTATTTGTCAATTGCTGTATAGCTGTTATGGTATATGGTATATGTAGCGTATAAGGAGCGGTCACGGATTCTAAATTCTAATAAAACCTCACGGTGAGCTCACACTCACAGTCTCACAGCTTGTTAATATCTGACGGATTCTCACGGATTTCGAAAATAACACAACTTCAACACAACTTGTTTGATATAAATAAAAGCTACCAAACCTTGTGTGTATAAGGTACAGAAGGCTCTGAAAATGCCATTTCCAACGATCTAGAGACTCCATATTTTCAAAAATTTTCCGCTCGGCGCCAACCATGGTGGCGCCTCGTGGCGCGTGGGTCGGTAAAACTTAGATGTTATACCCCCCCAGTTAAAAAGGTCATGCACCGCCCCTGGTTGTCAAGTTGTCATGTAAGCATACAGGGGTTGGGAGGGGGTGGGAGTCAGCAGCCTCTATTTTGTCAGTAAGTGTCATGTATGATATTAATGGTAAATAAACAAATCTGCAAATTGTATTATTCTTACACTTACCTACACAGGCACACAACATTCAAGATATTATCATTTGTATTCTTATGCACAAAATTTTATGTTTTGGCTTTGGGTAGGATATTTAATTATACCCTGACTAAACTAAAGCTATTGTACACTGTATCCTGTGTCGCTGCAAGAAGCACATTTCTTTCATTATTATCATAATTGTTTTAATTAAGGAGTGAAGTTAGTCACGTGAGCACAAATGTGGACAGAGATTCGTCCAA
This sequence comes from Paramuricea clavata, assembly GCA_902702795.2. Lineage (NCBI taxonomy): Eukaryota > Metazoa > Cnidaria > Anthozoa > Malacalcyonacea > Plexauridae > Paramuricea > Paramuricea clavata. The sequence continues at coordinate 62,042 of CACRXK020000110.1, forward strand.
CACAGTTATATCTGTCCAAGGAATGTCACCAACGAATCATGGAGAAGGCCCAAGCACATCAACAACGACCCCAACTGGAGATTTTGATTGGTTGTACGCATCATGGTTGTATGATGAGGTAGATCTTGCTGGTTATGAAAGCATGAGTGATGTGGAAATGGAAGTAGGCCCAAATGACGAGTCTTCCAATTCCCAGCATTCCACTGTGTCACTACCTGATATACTTAAAAAACTATCCAGTGTTATTAATTTAGATTCAATATCAAAATTCAACATTAGTCGCCATGGGCGTACCGGAAGGAAAAAAATAGGGGGGCGGAAAGAAAATTGCCCGACTTTTCGGGATTCTGCCCGACTACTACCAAAAATTTTTTTCCGGAAAAATTATTTTGGCAACCTCCCCCCCCGTCGCCAAAAAAATTTCGGTCAGTGTACCATTTTAGGGGTCAAAAAATTTTCCGGAGAACCAATATTTTTCGGAACATAACACAAATTTTCGAAAAATCACAAAATTTTCCAAAAAATTTTCCATTTTTTTTATTGCAAACCAAAATTGCCCAACACTAGTTCAGCAAACTGTTAAATGGTTCTTACTTGGCAGGTCACATTTTTCACAAGAGCAATTTGTACAAGGGCTGTCTGTGTTAGGAATTTATGATTCTATCTTAAAGAATTCTGAATCATTCCGCCCAGTTTTTTGCTACTCACCTCAGCAACTTAATGCTGAAATCAGTTCGCATCTGTTTGAAACTAATTTTAGTGAGGTTGGCTCTAATCGGCATTGCTCTGAATCACTGGTCATATCACATTGGAATGATTATTTGTTGGATGTTGAAGAGAGGGCAGAAACGGAGGTCACATTCAATGATATTCTGTTTTTTGCTAGTGGATGTAAAATTATACTACCATTTGGTATAAAACTGTCTTTAGAGTTTCTACATCATGCTGAAAAAAATGGTGAAATGTCCAAATTCCCAAAGGCTAACACATGTGCTTGCATTCTTTATTTACCTGTCACCCACAGCTCATATGATAAGTTCAAAGAAGCCCTTTCGTTTGCATTTCTTAACACCCGTGGGTTTGGTGAGCCATAAGGGGCGGACCATTAGAAATCCCGGGAGGGGGGAGGGGGGGGGGGTGTGAAAATTCCCAAAAAATAGTTTGTGCAAAGGAAAATGCCTGGGAAAAAAATTCGTGCAGCCATTACGTCAGAGAAAAAAAATTCGTGCAAGCAAACAACGAAGTACAAATAGTCTTGAAAAAATATTCGTGCAGAGACAAAGACTGAAAAAAAAATTCGTGCCGCAAAAATTTTATACCCCCCTTCCGGGATTTCTAATGGTCCGTCCCTAACCTAGCAGAGTATCAACATTTGAAATTGCAAACTTACAAACTTGAATAGTTACATAGCAAACATACAAACTTGAATAGTTACAGTTTCCAGACATTGATATTGTATAGAGTAGTTATGTATTAGTATATCATACAGTATTATATAATAATACCTTGGAACTTGGTAGCTGTACAATTTTGTACTGCAGTGAACATGGGTGGTGTGGTGCCAATACAAATCAAGAGATGAAAAAGCCTGATATTTATATTTTTATATATTGTAGGTCTCGGTTTTTTTGTAGCAGTTCTAATCATTGTCGTGCTACTGGGTACAATGAGAATCTCAGATGAACACACTGAGAAACAAAAGTTTGAGTTAATGAGACTTCCAAAAAAAATTGAGTTCTTGTTGAGGTTTCAACAGATGTTTTGACCACTAAGCCTCATTTTTGTTATAACGGTAACATGCAAGTGAACAGGAAAGGTTTGGTAGTAAGAACACTAACTTGCTTGTGAAAACCCCCCATAAGCTTGGTCAACCTCGTACCCAGGGCCTGCCCGCCCTATAAAATCAGGCGGGTAATCCCTGGGTACGAGGTTGAAGCTTAGCCCCATTCTTTCTGGAGATATGCCATGCCACCTTATCTACCTACCTTACATAACTTGTAATATGTTTAGTTGTTCATATTTGTTAAAGATTTCTGTTAAAATAAAGGTCATGTCGTACCATGTTGACATAAAGAATGCTTTTTGTTGTCCCGTTTTAATCAGTTAATGGAGACCATTGACCAATAGCAGGGGGTGATGATGACTGATGAGTTTCAGATGTAATAATTTCATTGGTTTGTCTATTTTAAGTATTGGTTAATGTTTGATGACATTGGTGTATATAGAATAAATTATTAATAATAGTATAACAACAAGTTTTAGAATGAAAGTTCAGTATTTCGATTTGAACCCTTTTCCATTAACGCACCTTGAAGTTGAATGCATACAAATAATAAACAAATCCTGCTCCCTCACTAGCCTCATAGAGAAAAGGCAAAACTGAACTATGTACTATAGCAATAATCAAACATCAACTCCATTGTTTGCCACAGTGACTAGATGTGTGTAAAGCTGCAATGCTTCATCCCAATTTGATGGTTTAACGAAGTCCGTTTGCGATCTTGTATATTCAAAGTATTCCTGATACATGTTGCTTTCTGGGTCCTCGCAAAATTCCTGCATGTCATTTATCTGCTCAATCGAAACATTCTGTAAGAATTCACTACCGCCATGATTGACAGGAAGATGATATAGCTCATCGGGGCGGCCTGCTACGCCGCTACGGCAGGGCCTTTTTTAAGGATTTTCCCGTGGGGGGGCATTTTTTGAAAAGGGACCTTTCTGTGAGACAATATACTACAGGGTGATAGCAATGGCTGAAGGCCATGTGTGCGCCGAACATACCATGCACGCATGAATGGGGGGGGGGGTGTACTCCCCCAGAAAATTTTTGAAATTTGAAGCACGGAAATGCCATTTCCTGCATTCTGAGCATCCAAATGCGCTCCAAAATGTATACTAACTATACTTGTATTTGAAATAAAAGAAGGAAAAAACCCACAAAAAGTAAAAAAAAAAAATTAACCATAATTTATCATTACTTATTAGAGGAGGATCCCAATGGTCATGTGTGTGGGGGTGTACTCCCCCAGAAAATTTTTGAAGTTTGAAACACGGAAATGCCATTTTCTGCATTCTGAGCATCCAAATTTGCTCTAAAATTTATGCTAACTATACTTGTATTTGAAATAAAAGAAGAAAAAAATGCGCAAAAAGTAAAAAAGAATATTAACCGTAATTTATCATTATATATATTTGGGGGGGGGGGGATACCGATGGCCGAAGGCCACATGTGTGGGGGCATAATCTCCAGAAAATTTTTCAAATTTGAAACCTGGAAATGCTCTTTCCTGCATTCTGAGCAACCAAGAAATAAAAAAATATTAACAGTAATTTATCATTACTTAGTGGTTGAAAAACGTAACAATTTAGATCGATTTTGTTAAACAAGGACAAAGGATAAAGCCTAAAACTTACTTTCCGTTTATTTATTTGTTATTCTTCGTATAAATTTAGGAAAAAGGGACTTTTCCTGGGGGGGCAAAATGTGATTTCGTGGGGGGGGCACAAGGGGGGACTGGGGGGGCAAATGCCCCCCCAGCTTGTATGTTAAAAAAGGCCCTGTGCTACGGTGTCAAACCTCGATCTTCTCACATAGTGACTATTCCAGTGGTCCTTCACTTCGTCAAAATCATGTTGGAGCCATAAAATACGTCGGCTGAAGCCATCAATACAGCCATGCACTGGAAAGCCGTAAGGCTTGAGCTTATCGTATCCGTCAACGTGCCACGCGAAATTCGGACCGGGATTGATGTAACGACGACGTTTTAAGCGATGTGAGCGCCGGTCATCTGATCCCTCTGGATCCAGCGCCCGAAGGATGCGCTGCACCATGCTTCTCGGTGCTTGAATGTCATATTTCAAACGAAGGCAATGCCACATTGATCGATAACCACGTAAGCAACCTGGGCCATTCAGTTCCTCGTATTGCCGCGGTAACTTCTTCCTCGTCGATCAGCATCAACATTTCGCCTTTTTAAACCCATGCTTTGCAACCTGCTTTTCAATGTTCGCAGAGACATTTCAATGTTATGGAACTTCCTTAAAAATGACAAGATAGCCGAGTACTCGAAACCTCTCATAAAGTAATGTGCGATAATATCTATCTCGGTCAACATATTTCCACAGTTTGGACAGAATTGAAAAGTATCAGATACATCTGATCCGCAATTTTGGCACTTGAAGTTCATTATTTGACGTTAATTCAAAGCTTTTTTCAACATTTTTATTTGTTAAATCGACTTTCCATACCTTTAAATTTAATCTTTCTTTGCATTGTGATGACAGTAAGATGGCGGAGTAAAAAAAACATCAGTGCCAGTGGCGGTCAGACCGGCTGGTCATGCCACTTTCCCGCGCTTTCCCGTGAAAGTTGTGCATCGTGAATTGAGTTTTGTGAAGTGGAATAGAGTTTTGTGTAGTGGAATTGAGTTTTGTGTGTCGTGAATTGAGTTTTGTGTAGTGGAATTTTGTTTTGTGTATTGTGAATTGAGTTTTGTGTAGTGGAATCGAGTTTTGTGTAGTGGAATTTTGTTTCGTGTAGTGGAATTTTGTTTTGTGTAGTGGGATTTTGTTTTGTGTAGTGGAATTTTGTTTTGTGTAGTGGAATTTTGTTTTGTGTAGTGGAATTTTGTTTTGTGTAGTAGGATTTTGTTTTGTGTAGTGGAATTTTGTTTTGTGTAGTGGGATTTTGTTTTGTGCATTGCTGACTTGTGGGCCACCGTAATATATTATAAGACTATCGAACAAATAAAACTAGAAATGGAAACCAAAAGCAATAGCAAAGCATCACAGCAAAAAAGTCTATCATAAATGACTTGTATCTATCGCTTAAATCCAATATACGAAACTATAACAGTATTCTGAACTTCGTCTTCGAATTGACATAAGACTATAGTATAGTACATTTTGAGGTCGTCGTGGCTTCACGGATTATTCTCATTAGTGAGCAAGTCAGCAAGCGAAGGCATACAAAAGATACCCAAATATGTACGAATAATTATATTGTTGATCCTCGCTGGCATGTCATTTAGATAAATATATATCGTACATTAAACGTTGTACTATTTACTGTATAAACTGCTGACAATTTCGTCGTCGATACGGCTTCCACTATTGGCACACTCGTGATTTGTTTTAATGTTTTAATTTCGAAGAAATTAATAAATACATGCTCATTTATCATTTATTTAGACCACAGTTAGTAAAATTTTAGACGTATTCGGTATTCCAAATCCCAATCTATCTGACCGCATTTTAGTAATAGCCAGGGCCGCCCAGAGGGGGGGGGGCAAAGGGGGCAAATTGCCCCGGGCCCCGAGTTGCTGGGGGCCCCTGAAAAATTTTTGTAGGGCCCCAGCCTTTTTTGTGTGTTAAATATCTCCACGCAAAGGACAAAATATCTGTTTTCTTGGACTAAGTACCGAATTTTGGCATAAAAAAATGAGATCAAGTCCCTGGAAAGCAATTGCAACGTACTCGTCCGGCAAAATTTTGTACTCCGGAAAATTTTTTTACCCCTAAAATGGTACACTGACCGAAACTTTTTTGGGAAAACCGGAAAAATTTTTTTGGATAGGGGCCCCTAAACAAAATTTTCCCCGGGCCCCCGCCAACCTCTGGGCGGCCCTGGTAATAGCTTCAAATATTCAGAGCATTGTTCTTTCAGTCGCACATAGTACAAGTATTACTGTACATTCAAAGCCAATGGTAGTATTTTATTCGGCTTTATATTTGTATGTGTATTGATATCTATTTAATATTTGAAGAATTCTATATTTTTCCGAGTAATATATTGTGCGGCCCGCTAATGCTTTGTATTATTGTTCATATATACATTATGTATACATTTTAATATTCATTGTTTCTTCGTTGCACAATGTACACGCCTTGCGTCAATTTGACAGTTGCCAGTTTATTTATCGCAGTCGACGCTGATTGGTTCGCGTTTAGCAGATGCGAAAAGGGGATGATTGGATAAAACGCATGGTTCCGTGCAGGCTCACCTTTCTCCCAGTGAGCCTGTTCGCAGGCTACAAAGATTTAGGAACCATAATATATTGCAGAATATGAAACCAATTTAGTATAAATATTTATAAATATTGTGTTTTCAAAACTATACTGCAGGCTCGTAGCCCACCTGTGTTACACTTCATGTAACATATAGTATATTTCCAATATTGGCCTGGTCGCCATTTCATATTTTTCTACAAACTTTTCTTGATCGACTTCATTCAGTTCATTGTTTCTTCGGTTTACACTGAAGAAGTTATGCCACCAAAAAGAGCTAGGGTTTCAGCAGAATGCGCAATTGCAAATATTATGCGATTTATGGAATATAAATATGACAACAATGACAGTGTCACAGTGATGATGGTGAAATCACTCAGTGATGTTGAAAATGATTTGGATTGTTTATATGGTACAGAAATGCCGGCTTGTAAAGAAAAATGGTGGTGTTTATGGACATCTGAGGTATGCCATAACATAAAAGTATGTCTTTTGAATGTAAAAGAACTAAAAAATTATCACATCCAAAATGTTTTTTTTATCTCTTTACATAAAATAACCAAAATGGGTAAAATATTAGTAATATTCGCCATTTTTTGACAGGCGGTCGTATTCAATGGGGCCAAAAAACAGCATTTTGGATTTGAATTTTACTTTTTTGTTATTTTTAAGTTAAAGAAAGATAAAACTTATTAAAAATAAAACTGATAGGATAATGGCAATTACTCAACAGAATTTTTTAGCCCTATCAGCACAACCCAGGTCATGTCAACATGAATAAACCCGGGTAAGCTTATCGTTTTATGACGGAGTATGAAACATTGAGACCGTTATCAGGGGCGAAACTTGAGGGGGGTATGGGGGGGTGTTACACCCCCACAAAATACGAATCATCCCGATTGGCAGGGCAATCAAAGTCTCTTATAAATAAATGATAGCACATAGGCGTACCGGGCGGGGGCAATATTCGATCAACAGTCGGGCAATTTTGGTTTGAAAATTTATCTAAAATTTTATTTTCAATTTTATCTAAAATTAAGTGAATCTTTTCGCAAATTGTGTGATTTTTCGAAAATTTGTGTTATGTTCCGAAAAATATAGGTTGTCCCGAAAATTTTTTTGACCCCTAAAATGGTACACAGACCGAAATTTTTTGGCGACGGGGGGGGGGTGGGGGAAGTCGCCAAAATAATTTTTCCGGAAAAAATTTTTTGGTACTTTTTGGCAGGGCATCACTGGTTTTGGCAGGGCAATTCTGCCAGACACCCCCCCTAATTAAAAGGGGCTAGATTCGCCCCTGACCGTTATCTTGATGGGGTACCAAATATTATCCGACAAGTTTGTGGGGGTATGAAATTTTTTCACAAAATTAAAAATATCCTCCGCCCAGGGGTAGCACTTACTTTATGACCGCTCCCTAAAAACGTTTTTGATACGTTTCGGTACGGTACGCTTGAAGTGGAAAACCGGCTTTAGTGTATATCAGTGGGTTTAGCGAATGACAAAAGTCCCACTGTCCCAGAGTGTTTTATCGGAGATGGTCATATACAAATGAATAGCCGACTGTTCAACCTGCACGAAGCTTTCGCCCGTGACTGACCAACCTGGCAACGCTGTTTGGTTGTGAACATGTGAGGTATGCGAACGAGATAGCCACAATAAAACGTCACAGAGAAAACTACAAAAACACAGCGTTTAGATACGATATAGTACTTGCAAAAATCGGAATTAATCAGATTTTGTCATGGGAAAACATGTAATATGATTAGGACACAACTAGTAGGTGCCAATAGCGATATACATTAAATTGTAAAGTTCGTGCTCATTTCGGTCTGTATGAATCTTGTTGTTTCAAGTTCGATAGTCGATGAGTAAATGCCAATAAACCCTCGACAAAGCCTTGCTTTGTATATACAGCTATTTTTCCACGAGCAAAGCGGAAAAGTCGATTACGAGCGCGAAAGGCTGCTGGGAATCGCTAAAAAATCCCAGCATTCTTTCGCGCTCGTATTCGACTTTTCCGCTTTGCTCGAGGACAACTTGAAACAACTGTATACCATGGAACAGTAATATGATACCGAATCATATGTTAATGTTGGAAGCATCAAAAGATTGGGGGGGAAAGAAATTTTCCGGTCATACCATACCGAATGCGTACAATAGACGTTTTTGACCAAATTATTTTTAAAACATCGAAATTTCCGAACAAAAAGGGCACCTTCGATGTTAATATAGGATTTACAGCGACATTCATCACAAAAAAGGTTTGGTCCTTTGAAAAAATCAGGGGGAGGGGGCACGTGCCCCCTGGTTCCTACGGCCAATTTTGTTTATATAGACCTTATATGCATGACATTTTCCTGTTGTGCGTAACTTCCACTACCAGAATGCCTCGCGAGTATCTAAGTATAAAAAGATAGCAAATTCTCGCAAAGCATTCAGGTAGTAATTTCACGCACGCAAAAAAGCGTCATGCACGTGTATTGCAGAAAATCATTCCAACAAATCTTTCCATCGCTTATCTCCTGTATATATTTCATTTCCCTTAAAAACCACACAGTATTTAATTTACGTAAGTATTCCTAATAATATTTATTACATATGCTTTAAGCATTATAAGACTAATCTACAATACCACATGCTGTTTAATATATAGCATCAAATATATAGTTTATACCCTCATTTACCTCCTATATAGTTGGCATAGAACCAGGTCAAAAACACACGAAGCAATTTTCATGCCGAATCATCGGGACATGCAAAAACATCAATTGACCAACACTTTAATTTGCGATAGGCCTAATTACAATTCAAACAATGCTCATTTCCAATCCATACACAATTGTATTCTTTATCTTTTCCCCATTCATTCAAATGGCAAGATACATTTAGACCCCGTTTACACTAGAGCGAAAGATTCCGGATTCATGACAAAACCGAAACGTTTTGGCATCGGATTCATACAGGAGTTTAGACATACAGCGACGAATCCGGTGGAAAATCATCTCGGTTGTAGGACGTATCCGAAAACTTTGAATCCGGGAAAAAAAGTAGAAACTTTGTATCCGGAAACATTTGAATCCGGAGAAAACTCTCGTGTAAACGGCTTTCCGTAAAGAATTGAATCAATTTGTTCCGGTGTATGTTTTTCAAATGTATTGCTATTAAATTCAACCGGCAAACAGGGTCAAAACATCGCATAATATCACTAAGAGGGTTAAAATTATATACGATATATTGACCATCGCTGTGTCGGGCTGTGTAGCGTAAACGCCTCGCGGATCCGTATACTTGAAAAACAAGGAATCCGGATACTTTTACAAATCCGGAAACTTTTGCTCTAGTGTAAACGTAGTCTTAGCCGGACAAAATGTATGACAAATTGTTATTTCACCAGACGATTCGAAGATCTGTCTATGTCCTACATTATTTTCCTCTTGAAAATCAGATTGCCGAATTCTATACGCCTGGTGTGTCCTTGGTGGCCTGTATGGTAAACAGTATTCACGGTTATATAGTGCATATATTTAAAACTAACCATTTGGCAGTGCGAATACATCAAATTTCTAAATTCTGTTTCTAATATAGTACAATTCATGTACATGTCCATCTAAAACACGGAAACTACATTAAAATTCTACAATAAAAACCATATTCTATAATGAATATACCACCTATAAACCATACTATATAATACATTCGTCAATATATTTCCTTTATATACTATAAATTCTACATTACATTTCTATGCCCCAACACCATCAATTTACCGTATATATAATAATAAATAGTGGGCAGTTTATCGAATGACAATTATCATTCAGTAAAAAATGGTTTCTGTATAAATAGACTGGCGGCTGCCAAAATTCGGGGCACCTTTGGAACCAAAACAGAAAATACTTTATGGTTGGCGAATGCGTACTATACTGTTTTGGATCGCTACGTGAATGGAGTCACCCTGGTGAAATAAAGCGAACGAACAAACAAACAAAACAGGTAATTCGCTTAAGCTGTCTGATCAGAAGATACCTTTTTCAAGATAATTTCCAAATTAAAATCGTCATACAGGGTGCATAAAAAAGGCAATCCTATTTAGCGTGCTTTTCTGCCTTCCAAATAGCATTTATTTCAAACAGTTTTGCACTCAAAATGGTGGAAAAATGCTATCTAGACAGGCATTTGTTTTCGATTCGTATTTGCATGATATTTTCCTTTTAGGTATCACTGGACAGCTTAAGGCCCAATTTTTGTTACTGTGTAAAAATTGCATCGATAAACACACAATATCTAAAGCACGAGTACATGCTAAAATTGGATTACCGCGAGTAAAATTGTTTTTGCTAAGACGTCCTTGCAGTCTTTTAGAACTTGCTTATATTTAATAAGTTCTTTGATAAGTTTTTTTATTTGCTTATATTTGTTTGCCAAATGTCGTGAATACACAGACAGCCTTGCGCAGGTCAAGCCTTGCGCAGGTCAGACATAGGCCAATAATCACAGTGGACCTATATGTTTTGGGCCAAGTAAGTTGAGTCAACAACCTTGTAACAAGTTGTCGACAAGCCGTTAACAAGTTGTCAACAAATCTGGGAAGCAGTGCGAGGACATTCTGAAACAGTATTAAGTACAAGTCTTCTGCAGGGTTGTTACATGTGTAGGTCAAACTTTGTTTGCACCCCTAAAATGTAGGCCAATGCCAGACCTACCTAATGAAAACCCTATCCCTAAAAATTCTAACCTTCTCGTGCGTGAAACACAAGGATATAACCAAAAATTCCGAACTGGCTAATCCGAAGAACCCAATCGGCCAAATATGTTACAAATAAAATTTCTAAACTAGATAATTACCTCTACTTTACTGCTTGGTGTTACCCAAGACACCTTTTCTAGGTGTTTATCCTAAGCCTAAGGACCGCATGAAACAACTATTGATACATAGGTTGTAAAACGTGACTCCCGGGCCTCATGAGATATTGCCGATGCGCATTTAGATGACCTCCAGGTTGATTGTGCCTCATGGAAATATCAGGGGACGGGGGAGGTACAAACGCAGGACCGGGGATTGCGTAATTCGCCATTGGGGCGTGAGGTCCCTTGTACGCCACACGGCCTGGGGCGAGTATGACGGGCAAAGCCGAGGGAGAACCAACGGTAGTGACATTAGGTGGAACTTGTGAGGTATAGACTGTGGACACAGCATGAGGAACATGGGAATACATTTGTGAAGGAAGGTAAACAAAATGATCCTTTGCAGCATTACCCGGGTGAAGAACGTGCGTCGTGGATGGCATTTGGGCGAACGGAGGATGTGCAGCAGCGCTCACTGGATATCCAAGAGTTGGCGACACAAAGCATGTGCCGTTGGGATCTGAAGGCACAGGGATGAAAGTTGGTAATAACTGAAATGAATTTCCTGCTTGTAATTTAACCGCTGGACTATGATTCTGACGGCTCATTTCAATAAACTCCCGTGCTCGTGCAGAACCTGCTGGATTAGTAAACGCGGAAGCAGTTTCATGCAGTGTTTGAGTCTCCTGGTCACGCGAGGGATGATGGTGATACTTTCCAGTCCTCCTGACCTTGCACGCTTTTTCAAAATCCACAGATCTGCCAGAGCTGCCGTCAAAAACTCTTTCGCCTTTCATAAACGAGATTTCAGGTGAAGCGTACTTCCGTCTAGAGACATCGTCATCAGTATCATCGATATTGAAATAATCGGTATTTCTTACTTGTTTGGGGGCACAACTCGTCCTTGGACTAATCCAAATATCGCGTGTGCAAGACTGTTTGTACCTAGGAGCCTGTTCGGTCAAGGTTTCCAGCGGCCGCTGCGTTTTCCGATCCATTTTACGATCTTTCACTCCCTGTCCGGGCACACGTTCGTCACTGTGACCAGAGCAATATCCTGAGCAGGAATTACCAGGCACCTCTGCACCTCGAAAATTCCGTTCACTATTCAGTAAGAAATTGTTGCGAGGTAACTGGAAAAAGTCATCTGCAATTCCTTCATTGCTAAAAGTGGATGAGCTTTGACCTGAAAAGAACGAATTTTCACGAGTTTAATTCCTTGGTCAGTAAGTGTTTTAGCTTACTTCTGTCAATACACTTTAATGAGTAGCAATCAATATACCAAGTATGCATTACTATTATTATTTATATTTATTTACAACACGCGGCAGCCTTTCCGAAGATCTGGTTTTCAAAGGGCCCATTAGCTATACACAAATATTGACATAAACACAGAGACTTAAATACTGAAATGATATACATGCAAATGGACCGGCAGGTTTGTCCAAATTTTCATAAGAACTATGCGTTCTAAGATAAAAGCACAAAATGTGACACATAAATTGATACACGCGTTGTAAATAACACTGGGTATGGATTCCATTTCGTTGAAATCTTTCCCACAACCTGGTAAATTCAAAGTACTTTCATCCAAAAAAGTTAAATTTTCAAGTTTACTTTTACTAAAAATCATTGAAGTGGGCAGTTTCATTTTCTATTTTGAGATGCGGCATGTCAAAGCTTCCTAAAAAATGCTGACTTTGCATACTTTATGTGCATTTCCTCTGTATTGTGCATTTCCTTAGACACACTCATTCGCTGCACTGTCGTCTGCTGTGATCCTTAACAAGCGTTGTGAGCGTAAATCGCCCGCTCATCAATGAAGTATATTATATAATGTATATTATATAATAACGTTAAGAACCCAAGCGCTTTCATTCGAGAGCCATGATCTATTAGAGGACACACGCACGGAATTACGTCACACGTGACGTAACTTAAGGTAGCCAATAGCATTCCCTTATTTGTATAGATCAATGATCATGTACGCGTGATCTTTGTAAAATTTTGACTCTTTGAAATTTCCAAATGTTTGGGTGGATAAAAAGTAAACTATTACCTGTTTACTGTACCTTTTTGTTATATAAAACAAATAGATAAGATTTTGCCGTTGTCTGTTGGATATAGCATGACATCATGTGGGAAAAACAAAAGTGACCCACTCGTTATATTTACCTATATCTATCTATATCTATATTTACCTGTTATATCAAGGGAGTTTGATCGGTCACTGGAACTTGAAATGGTAATAACACTAGGCGAAGGACTGTCGGGTATAACAATTGGTGAACAAACTGTCTTTTGTTTTCCCGCCATTTTCAAGGAGCGGTCAGGAGACATCAGCATTGGGCTAATATCTTGGCTACAGACTAGATCGTGACTACCAAATCTCATATCGGTCACCGGCGGTCTCCGACCAGGCGACGACAAACAAAAGGTCGGTAACTCGTATTCTTGATTATCGAGGTGTGTCCTTGTTGCACCGGTGGGATATTTCCAAGCAGGCGCGGATGGTCTGTACGTCTTTGGGTTCCAAATAGACGAACTTAAACTTGTCGCAAACATACTTCCACCACGCTGGTCGTACTAGATGAAACAAAATTACGAAGTTATCCATCGTGAAGAACAAATTCCAAATTCTATCAATAATTTATTGTCGATCAACTCACGAATGAAATGTCGCACGGAGTAGTTTTAAACCAGATAACATTTTTCGCATTTTTATATAAAATCTCGTCCTAGTTGTACACATTGAACTCTTTGTAACTCCGGTTCACGTTTCAAAGGCAAAATAATGGACCATGGGGGCCGCCTTTGTAGGTATACTCCAGGCCCTTCTCCGAAAATTTAGTATAGGAAAAATGCAAAGCGCGAACTACACGCGTGTTTTATACATAATACTTTTGGCTTCACCCAGCCTAGACCTATTCTCAGCGATTTTTCACATAAGATCACTGAGACCTAGGCGATCTACTGTAGCTGGAGGCGAGACGGAGTTAGGTGGAAGCGACAAATGCTCAAAACGGCCCCGAAGCGGCCCAACTTGGATATGGCCAATTCTAGCGTTCTAGTGAATGTTTAGCTATTTACCAGCGTGTTTAAAAGCTGGGTAAAATGAACTCAGTTCTAGTATAATCGGGTTTTTTTATATTTGCACATGTTTAGAATCGGTTTATTGAACGTAACATTTAAAGCAACACTAATATTGTCTGTGCGTATTTATAATTGTTATATTCAAAAATAAAAATTATCTTGAGAAAATAAGTATACAAAATTGTCAGCTAAAACCCAAGATGTCTGCAACTTATAAGATAGTAAATGTTTTTTATCATTAATATAGTAGTTAAAGGGCGATAAAATCATAAAAACTACTTTGAGGTCGAACAATTACGGGGTTATTTTGACTTTGGAGAAATTCACTACTTGGGAATTGGAAATTGATTATGCCTATTTCGCAATGACGTAATTGAGGCTATTAGCCTCAAAATATAAGATGCCCTCAAAAAACAGCTAAAATTTGGTCTAGGCTGGTCTTCACCCAATATTTGACAGTTTGCACAACTACTGCATGGAGCGTATAGGCTCGACTTCAATCTTTTAAAAACGGACAAAAATGTCCTACAGTAGGTAAGACTATGTATTCGATTGTGCTTTATGTTATTATTCTTACCTCATCTCGCTTTCCGTGCAGTTTAATGCCGTTGGCGTCCTAATGGGTAGAAAATAAAACGAGATATTAGCACTACGCTTCGGTTGAAAATCATGCGAGGTGATAAATACATACGTAATAGAGTCAACTTTAAAATTTGATGTTAGCACTAGCTCTGACTATAAATAGCAGAAATTAAAAGAGCAGGTCAAAGTTAGTAAATATAAGAAATTTGGAGGTTTTACTTGCAGCACACTCTATAGTAAATTCCCAGCACACCTTTTCAGTCTGCACATGCATGCATCTGCATACTCTCAAGACAGGTTAAAAATACAGTATAGACTTAAAAATGACAAAAATTCCCCACGCAATATTTCGAGGTTCAACTTTGAGATTGCTTGTGCTTCTTATAAACTTTCGAATCTGTATGATGACATGATAATAACACACATGGAAAATTCTGTTATTAAGTCCAATTGACAATTGTGAAATTCAAATGTTCGCTTTGTGAAATGGTTAATCAGCCAGTAAATAATATTCCGTTGTTTCTGTATTAATGACCAAGTCCGTTCTGCGCGTCAGTTCTGCTCATAACAAAAGGACTCCACAATATAAAAATTCCCCAATAATTTTTGCATCTTAACTTTGATTGGAACTTTATTGAATTGAAACGTACTCTAGATTATATTCTTTTACAATTGCGAACCAGAAAAGTGATAGTTATTCAGTTAGTACGTCATATTTCCACAAATATTGCAGTTCAAAATGTAAACAAAGTTAACAACCGATCTCTAAACGTGTTTACCAATTCGGGAATTAATTTGCCGATACTCCTGTAATCGGGCGACCCTATAGCCTGCGTTCAGGCTTGCTACTATAAAGCGTGTTTTATAAAAGTGTGTTAGTTTATAATGTGTGTTTTGGAAAGGTGTGTTTGTTGGTTAAGTGTGTTTATTCTGTGCGGTGTGTTTTTCTATTAAAGTGTGTTTATCTTTAAACTCGGGTTAATTAACACAGTTTTCATAGGAAGGGTGTGCTAACTAACACGATAGAAAAGGTGTGTTTTTCTGAAAGTGTGTTATGTAACACATTCACCTCCATCGCAGTGTGTTATGCACTGTAATTGTGTGTTATATAACTCACATGTGTGTGTTATTTAACTCACAAAGGTGTGTTATGTCGAAATTGTATGAGTAGAATGTGTTCTATAACACACTTAACGTGCTATATAACACATTTTTGTGTGTTTTGCAACACACCTATTTTTAAGAGTGCAGTAGCGCTATTTTATGCATGTACTTACTAATTTTAATCGGCTCTTTTTATTTCTGCGTAGAGTGCTAACATCGAATTTTAAATCTACTCAAAAAGTCCAAAATCTTTTACCAGCAGACAATCCCGCAAAATATAAGATGAAACACACTCTAAATCAGGGGCGGATCCAGACCGATGCCAACGATGCGAATGCATCGGTCAAAATTGAGAAACAGTCATGTTGCTTGAAATAATATATGGATATATTATGCTTGATACAGTATATCAAACCGCAAATATTTGCTTAAACTTGACTCCATGTGACTGTCCATGTCAGGAATACACTATTTAGGATGAAATCCAATTTAAATAGTCTCAATAACAGTCGAAATTGTCAAAATAAGTCCAATATGCGACGTGCGATCGCAAATGTGTATTTTCTGTTATTTACTTTTTATTTTGCGACACTTAAGCGTCAATAATTACGCGACAAAATATGTTATTTTTACCGCATTCTTTGACGTCACAGTAGAAAGCTGATGCATCACCTACGTCACGGTAGATTTTATTTGCATCGATTTTCAGCCATTTTGCATCAGTGAATGCATCGGTCCCGAGTCCTTTTCCGCGTGAAATCTACTGTGACATCATCAAATCTATTGTTTTAGAGCCCTACGTCACGGTAGATTAGTCCGCTGCAATTGCAAATCAAAATCAAATTGCAAATCAAAATCTACTGTGACGTAACGAGGCATTCGATTCAAGTCATGGCGGCAAGGATATGCAAACACTGTATGCAAATGCAAATAATGCGAAGAAATATCCCTCGAAATTGATGGCAAGCAAATAATTTACAGTCGAATTAATTACCAAGGTTTGGAATGAATTTAATCTTTCAACTGAGTACAAGAATTGAAGTATATTTATACTGTGAGAATGTGAGCTGCCCACTTGGGCTCTAAAGTAAGTGGAATTTATCTATATTTTACATTGTAGTATATTGTTCAGTTCAAGAAGTGTATAAAGTGGAAAATTGGCTCCACAGTAAATGTAGATTTGTATGTATTAACATAATAATTAAAGTTTGTGTCTATTTAATACTGCTGTTCATACCAGGAGGGGGGAGGGTTGGGTGGGGGGGATGAGGTAGTTTGACATTTTAGACATTTTACAGTCTTTATACAGAGGTTTGCTTGTCTGGAGGCAAACCAGCCCCAATACCGAACTTGACAACTTGCTTTACTGAAGCAAATTTCATCTCTGTTTACATGGGATTATAACCTGTGCCCAGACCTTCATTTTTTTCACAGCTGGCGGGCAAAGAAAAATGAAGACCTGATAAATCACATATGTTATTAAACGTTTGTGTCCTACAACTGCCTTTATGGTTCTAACTCTGATTCGCTACTTCTACCATGAGTATTCATGCCATATTTAATGATTTTTTTTATATTTTGGTTAGTGCTACTGTATATATAATTAAATAATTATAGATTAAATAGCTAGTGATTGTAACTATATTTAGCTTGTTGTTAAATTATGTGAAATAATTTGACATTTCGCCTGGCACATTTTGATTGGATACCGGTACTAAAAATAAAACTTTGGTGTGGGTCAAGACTTGCATCAGGCTCTGTATGTAATTACAATGCATAATAATATTGCAGGTTAATTAATGAGATTTCTAATAGTGATGCAATATTGGTTAAAAAACTAACGGGGAGTTTACATGAAAGGTAATTGGTTCAAGTTGCAAGTTCCAGTGGTATCTCCTATTACATTTCATTTTCATTTTATATGGAAATGAGCTGGCATGCCTCATGACAAGAGTCTAATTGCTTTGCATTGCCTGAGTTATTGGGCAATTACTGTACACTGGATATTTTGCAAACAAAGATCATTACCTGGGTTTGCTCGCCTACCATAGTTGAGTACATATGCTTTGTCGGTGCAAATATAATTTGATATAAGCTGTATATGTCATTCTCTTGACAAATTTTAATCTTAGAATGATTATAAAAATGATGGACGGTATAAATACTGTATATAACTGTAACTGGTGTATATAGGTTATAATTATGAAATTTGCTCACAAAAGTGGTATAGATTTAATTAAATTATATATATTTGTAGTGCTAATTCTCCCAATACTATGTTTTGGATAGCCAGCATAGCACCCTGAGGATTACCATTGATAAGTGTATGGATATATTTGACAAAGATGTGCATTTATATAATAACACAGGGAAAATATTGATCAATACTACTACTGTGCAGCCTTTCTACATTGACATCATCTTAAAAGAGTACTATATTAATTAATATATTAGTTGAAAGGCAGGCAAAAGGGGATTGATAGAAGACATCTGATGATTCCAATTATGTCATGATATATTGTTTATCATTGTACAGTTTGGTAGGTTCATTTGACAAACAATTTTCAACTAAGATACAGTAGTTCATTAAATCAATTTACACACAGTATCACTATATATCTATTGATTTAAAGTTTGGGGTCATGTGTACCTAGTTATACTTATAGAATTTTAAAACTCAGTGCTTGTTGTGCATTAGTTTACTGGTTTCCTGGTCACAGGGCAATATTCTCAGTAATTCAGAGTGTGGGCTAGTCACCATGCATGCAGTTCATATCAAAGGCATCTATTGCTAGGGGCGAATAAAATTGACATACTGATGCCAACAACACTGTCCACACAGAGTAAGATTATAGCAGCATAAGACAGAGTTGTATATAAATAAGTTTACCCACTAGAGCACAAAATACCTTTATGCACCATTCTAATGCTAGAAGATTTTACTCATGGAACATTGGAAATTAGTGGAAATTAATAAGCCTCAGGGAAGGTGGTTAAGAAACATAATAACACTGTCTAACTAGTGGATCACACTGTATACACCCAAGTGTGTATTACACGTAAATGTGTATTTGCGTTGTCGTGATTTTTTGCCGAAATGTTTTTCAATAGAAAAGTTAAGGCTACAAGAAACACAGTACTGACTATTTTTGAATGGAGACTTATGTACCACTGCTGCTATTACACTTGTACAAGCAATTTTTTTTTCTTATATGGAGAAATTATGTTGTTTTTGCGATATAGGTTCAAGTTTTTTACGTGCTTTCCAAAAATGCAGCAAATAATTTTGTGACTCTGATGTATGAATTGGAACAAAAGAGTTTGCTCAGAACGCAGGAAATCGCATTTCCGAGGTTCTAGATTTTCAAAATTTCCCCCGGACCCCCCTACAAATGCGAGGTTTTAAGCATCAGTCAGCTTGGGAACTGGATCCGCCCCTGCTCTAAATATTACCATTTTGCATGTAAACTCAGGATTCGAGTTATTTGAACCTATCCTTGTTATCTTGTTTAAATATAGCTTGAATCTTAAGTTTACAAGATTCCAATGTTCATCATTCTTAGTCTTATGAAGAGTGATAAAGGTCTATCATATGATAGCATTAACAATGGAACAGTACAAGCGAATATACGAGGATTTTTACCAATGAATTGGTACCACTGAATTCGTCTTCTACATTCTGTACTAACATTATACAATTGCTCATACAAGTACACCAATGCACGTAGAGTATACCATTTATAAACCATCGCTCGCCCCTGAATTAAATTCATGCAGAACACTTTTTCGTTAATCAGATCCAACATATGGTGGTCAGCAGACTAACGATTAATATTCGGTCAAATACAACTCAGAAGTCGGTGATTATTTATGGCAGGGGGTGGCACCGAAGAGAAAAGGGTTGGGTGCACAAAATGTTGAGTGAGTACAAGGTTGGGTAAATGAAAAATTAAACAACCCAAGAGTTGGTTCCAAAGCATGACTCGCTCAAATATTGAAGACTAAAAAACAATGTCAACAGTCATGTGTCAATGCAATATGCATGTGAATCAATCATAGTCATTATCTTGATCATTTTCCAATTTGTCAGGAGGCAAATGGTGTCTCCAAAAAAAGACCATGTGCAAGACAACATGAAACTTTAGACTGCCGAAAATTGCACAAACAGTTCTTTTCATGTCACAGAAGTGGTAAAGGACATGTGTGACAAATGAATGATTTCCTTTTGTAAAGTTTTTGGCCAGGGGTGGGTACTTATTTCATTTTTAATTGTTATTTGACAAAGGGTACAGACTTTTTAATGGTCGGTTCAGCAACATTTTTATCAAGAAGAACATTTCTCTTCAGTGCCACCCCTGCCATAAATAATGACCGGTCGCTAAATTTAAGGATTGTTAGATAAAGTTGGACATACCACAGGATAAAACGGACTGGTGTCACCAGATATATAGCCATTATCATTCGATACACATTTCGTCTGACTCCTAAAAAATATTAATTTAACTCAATGGTAAAGTTTAATTTAAAGGCTCCACAGTTGTAGTTGAAATATTGTTCAAATATTGAAGGGCTTTCCGAAGATGGAAATTTCACGAGGAAATACCTAGTAACGAGGACCTGCATCATGATAAAGGAAAATGACCAAATACGAATAAAATAGAAATTGCCAATCGAAATCGCACTTTTCCACCGTTTGGAATTGATAAGCGAATTAAATGGAGTCAACTCTTTTAACAAACCTCAGAAGCACCTATATTGGGTCAATATTACAGACAAATATTAGACGGTGGACCTGTTTTGGCATCAGCGTAAATTTTCATATAAAAAATACTTTGACTATACAATGGGCAGTAGAACTAACAGGAATCATTCAGGAATACGCTCTTTTGAAGGCTTTCGACCAGAGGTTTTACAGTCTTAAGGAGAAAATTTGGCTTTTTCCTATTTTGTTACAAAATCACGAATTTTGCCCTAAACCAGTACGTACGGGTACGATCTGTGGGCACACCACTCTCGTTCCCCTGAATTGGCATCGTTAAATAGTTGTAATTAGTTTTGGTGTGACGTCATCCTAGAGTAGTTTAATATCAATGTACTACTACTTGGTATACTTTTATACAAGATTTCGTAAACGGATGTGAATGAGGATTTCCACACACGCGAGAACAATACAACGGAGACTATACATATAGACCATTTTTATATTGTTCTCGAATTTCGGTAAAAATAATAGCCTAACATAAAGATTGTGGGTAAATATTGAGGTATTATTGGCATCTCACTCGATTCAAGATGGAAATTATCGAGTAGAAATTTACATAAATTTATTAGACCTAACCAGGAACAGTTCCGAAAAATACAACTATATACTGTACGTCCCTGGCAGGAATCGAACCTGCGGCCCTGCATGCGATTCCGGTCCAGCGATCTAACCAACTGGGGCCGGTTGTACGAAAGGTGGATAAATCGCTATCCGGTGGATAAGTCCCTATCCAGCGGATAAATTTTATCCGGAGTGAAAATCGCGTTGTACGAAGCTTGGATAGCGCTATCCAACGGATAAAATGCACTACCCGTTGGATAAATTTATCCGAGGTCCGGAGGTAGTTTAAATCCACTATCCGGCGGATAAACTCGAAGTTTGAAGACAAAACAATGTGTATTTCATTTAAAAAGTATTGCTATTGTGATAGAAATGGACAAATACCGTTTAGAAGTCCCTTTTTTGACACTAAATAAACATGGAAACTTACTTATGACTTCTCTTGCTCTTGACGTACCGAGCTCACTTTGAGTCACTTGCCCATTAAATAATGCCATGACTTTGCCATATTTTATGCAGACCTGTGTCAGTGCTTAGACGTTACGTTTTCTGGCTTTTTCCCTTCTTTTTTTCTGTTATATAGCTCGAAAACAAGCAATAAAACTTTCATTAAATGAGTTCCCTTCAACGCCAAACAAATATAGCTGCATATAAAATAGACAACAAGGCACCGAAAGTCGAAAAATTTTGTTCGCTGGCCTTGATCAGCCAATCAAATCTTGCGAGAAAATGTTCTTAAAATTGTTTTGAATGACGTGAAAGGTCAAAGAACAAATATTCGGACAGTATAATATAACTGAATCAACATACTGAAACAAGAAAACAAAACTCGCAGTCTTTGCTATTGCCTTCGCATAAAGAAGCCAAAAATCTTTTAAAGAAATATCGATAAGTAGATAGCAAACTCTTCACTGAGGGAAAACGAAGTATTGCAACGATTGGACGAGAAAAACTCCAAAATATAAACATGAACAAAAAACCTTTATTGCAAGTTGATACTTCAAAGGTTAGTGGAATTCACAAATTATACGAAGATGCTACAAAAAAAGTTTTAATACAAATACCTAGCAACAGCTGACGTAAAGACAAGAAATTTCAGGAAAATCCAGTTTTCTCCAGTTAAAATTAAGGTTATCCGACGGATAGCTATCCACCCTGCTATCCGTGCTTCGTACAACGCATTTTTATTCGGCAGATAGCTATCCATTGGATAGGAGATTTATCCATTGGATAGGACTTATCCACTGGATAACTTATCCACCTTTCGTACAACCGGCCCCTGAGCTACAGAGGCCAGTTGTCGAGCTCTAACCAACTGAGTTACAAAGTCCAGTTGTCGAACTCTAACAAGTTCATATATATGTGTATATACTAGGGTAATACCATATACTAGGGGAAATATCAAGATTTTGTTGGCATCTCACTCGATCGATTGAATAATAGTTGAAGAGTCTTGTAGATGGAAACTATTGAGTAGAAATTTATATACATTTATTAGACCTAACCAGGAACAGCTGCGAAAAATGCAACTATATATAGCTCCTGCCAGGAATCGAACATGCAACCCTGTGATTGCAGTGAAGCATACCATGCCTCAAACCATAAATCGGCTGAAAATCCCCGCAGGAGGTAAGAAGATTTTGGTAGATTGTGTTGAAAAGATTTCCTGGCAGCGGTGCGCCGGACTTTTTCCGGATTTGGAAACAAATGAAAATGTTATTTTTGTAACTGTTGTTGTTGTTGCCGTTGTTGTTGATAAAGAGCTTTATAGATTTGTCTAGACATACGACTACGAGACAAGCCATCTCTTTTCGCCATCAAGTACCGACGCTTTACGAGTCTCTACTACGTGATTATGGCGTGCGCAGGTGGTAATAAGATGATGGGGATTATTAGCAAATGACGAATATTGTACTCCTAAAGTACAAAAGTTATCTTTCGTTTGGATGCATGCGTTTTCAAGATATACTGAATATATCTGATATTAAACTTTATTATTTGGCATCGAACTTTCTGATGAATTAAAATCACTTTCTGCCTTGCCTACCTCCATGATTCAGCATGTGTAGGTGCTTGTTGACTGCTGTGTCCAGAAACATTTTGCCATGGGACGAACTATAAGTAATAAAATCCGAGAAAAATACGCTGGTGAGCATATATATACACATGAAAGGCTTGACGTTTCGTTGTTTCTATTTTCAAAGACAAATGATTAATTAAGAGTTAAGAGAATACCTGCAAAACAAATTCGAAAAGCTACTATAAGTTTATAGCCATTTAGTGCGGCTGACTCAACTACGAAAAACCTCTATAAATGAAATTTGACCATAGTTGAAGGATACGCATGTTCCTTAATTGCCTGTCCAGAATATCGCACGAGATAAAAAGGTCTCCATTTTCCTATACTACCCGCGCCTAAAACACAACACCGACTCACTTGGCTATTTGTATTCTATACATATTATACGCTTATAGTTACCTGTCTTAAAGCACAATGAAACACAGAAACACAGCCATTTTTTTCATCGACCGTGCACCACAATTAGTACATATATAGGAGGCTGTTTTATTTGCGCGGATTGTTATTCAAGTGAAAAAAAATCAAAATTGCAACCTTTGTTTGAGCGCCTTGTAGTTGCACGCTATACTGTATACATTTTCAATATGAAATATCTGCAGAAATGTTTATCTTTACATTATCATTATTCATTAGAGATTTATAATCGCTTTCATTCCTTTTGTTATAATTTTGTACCGAATAAAAATGGAGAAGAAATCCAGAGGTTGAAAGTAGAGCGATTTTCGCTGCTTGTAAACAAACGAAAGCGGGTCACAGCTAGGTTTGATTCTCACAGGGGTCAAGCACACAAGTTTACCCATGCAGCGTAATATCAACTTAGTACAATCACCACAATTAAAAGGTTTGCTGCATGTTTTCAATACTAATTTAATACAACAGGTCGAAGTCTTTGAATTCTTGTGAGTTTGGTTGAACACAATCTACATTGCATTCATGCAGTGTTTTACCCCAGTGTTTATTATTATATGTTTTACCTTCATGTACATCGGGCGATGTGATGTTGGCATAGCAACAGGAACGGCATTTGCTGCAACATTGGTTTGCTGAATTGTTGGTGCATGAGGGATATTCACGACAAGCGGTTTTCCCTAAAAAGTCAGACATTAGTGTTTTTTGTACCTACAATGCTATCCAAATTTTAAATCTTTCAATCACAGCTGTACATGCATGGTAGCCTTTTTATCCCGACGCAAAACGAATCATTTAGATGCCCATAAATTGATAATATTTCTGGTAATACAGTGCCAAAAAAAATAAGTGACAAGCGCCAAAACAAAACTTTCGACTCATGACAGTCGAAAGCTTGTTTAAGTTTTTGTATCATTTGTGAGCGAGTGAGTATGAGTAAATTATTTATTTCGCATGTGTTTTCATGCATGCAAGTGACTATTAATTGCCTCTGCAGATTTTTTTCATGTATATATTTCTAAATAAATAATAGCATATTTTCTTGCCCAATTTGGAAAAACAAACACTCGTAAGTTTTCCAAAGTCTCGTCCTTTGGACTCGTGCAATTTTGATAGTTGTGAAAGCACTTTTTTCCAAAATGCACTCAAAACCATGGTATTGTTACAGTATTACTAGATAGCGGAGGTTATATAGGATGCATGCTGAACATGCCGCAGCCGCAGCTAATACCGCGGTCAAACGGCAAGCGCATGCACGAGTCTACGAAAATGGCGGGTGGAATGTGTGCCAAAATATTATAGGAGTAAATACGGGAAAAGAAACGTTACATGAACATTAGATACTGTAGGCAGTTTAACCAGTTTTATGGTACCAACTCTCTCTGAAAACAATAGCTTAATTTCAGTGCAACAGCTGTTTGCGCTTCATCTTAGCATTGACAATCTACAGGAATGGACTGGAAACGCCAATGCAAAAAGCTGTCGTCATTCGTCACATTCGTGATACGAAAACTAACTCTGTTTCTTGAGACGAATGTTTCACACTTTTTAAATGAAACTCTAAACAATACTGCATGTCTGCAAATATGTCTACTGTACGTCACTATTTGACATTCAAGAAAACCTGTTCAATTTTGTTGCTGATATTACACCAAACTATCAGTCAACATCTAGTCAGATATAAATCTATGCATATATAACTCGCGACTCGTTATGTTATATTAGTTTTCGTTTCGGTATAGTATGAAACTATCAATAAATGTGCGTGTATCAGCACGTATCAGGACTGTATAATGGATACCAACATGCAAATCCATGGCGTTACAAGTTGACTGTCTATGATCTAATCAAATTCCAAGTCTATTTTGGGACGCCCATAAACACTATAATTCATACCATAGTGAAATGTGGAGGTGCTCCAGATACCACTCGCTGAGGGATGTACGATGTCTCTGAAATTCCAGGATTCATCATGTTATCTCTGAAAGACGTTGGAATTGTCAAGATCGAGTTCGTTTTATTACCAGGCACACGACTGTATGTATTCTCCACTAACGTGTTGGATTTCTGCTCCGCACATCCAACGTTGCGACGACAAGCCTCCATTTTTCGAACAGCTGAATTGAATCTGAAAACACAAACAAATGCTAGCTGTAATGGAATTCTTTCTTAACTCATATTAGAATGACGGTAAATGTGACACATCTGTCAATCTTCAAAACTACATTACAGTTTAGAAGACTGAAACAAGTCGACTACAATTCGATTGAAGTAATTAACTTAAGATTCGCCTTTCATGGTCCAGCCTTGGATTTTTGTACAGATTGTACTATATACACTGTTTTGTCCCATTGAACGGTTTGGTTTTCATTAGATTCCATCCGTCAAACTCCTAATCATATCGTAATGGTAACTCATTAAACCTATTTTCATAATGAGGCCGACGGAATC
The DNA here is from genome assembly GCA_902702795.2 of Paramuricea clavata. NCBI lineage: Eukaryota > Metazoa > Cnidaria > Anthozoa > Malacalcyonacea > Plexauridae > Paramuricea > Paramuricea clavata. The sequence continues at coordinate 87,940 of CACRXK020000110.1, forward strand.
CACATAATTCGTGCGAAGCAAAATTGCGGGCGTAAAATTATATTATTTTTTTAAGATAATGTAGTGCATGCCAAAATGCACTTTAAATATCTGAAACATGTTCGGATCACGATAACCCCGCTACTGTATAGTACCTGCAAGTGACTTGAGCTAACTGCAAACATGGGTCAGAAGTACAGTAGGAAATATTGTTTGAGAATTTCAATTTTTCCCAGTATGTTTTTGCAATTCTTACATTAGATGTCGTATTTCAAGACACCAATTTCAGAGATGGATGCCGTGACAAACTTTATGCGAGTGTGTTCAATTGATATTTAACTCTCTGCTCCTGTTTTCGGAACACGCATGCACGTTGTCAGTTACTGTATCTTGATTTGCATTCCTACGTTGTATATTTTGAGTATATTTTTTGAAAGATTTTATTTCTCAAATCTCAGACTCGGAGTTGAATTAAAATTAAACTCCGATTAAAAATGAAAAAATTGCCTTTCGAGTCATCTGCAGTCTAACTGCTTAAAATTTCCCCCAGTCCCAATTCCTCGCCGTAGCTCGCTCGCCGTCTCGTCACGCGGCCCCGAACCTACTCAATTCGTTCGCAGGCCTAACTGCAAATTAATTATTGTTGGCTGCAAATTATTGTTACATGCAAAAATAGTATTTATACGGGCATGATCTTCAATTCTACTACATAAGTGAAAAATAAAAAATATTACTAACACTTCACTGTTACTGTACTCGGCCAAGTGAGTAAGGGTAATAAATGGATGACTCAAAGCCGCATCTGGGGTGATCCGTTTTTCAGGATCAATTGACAACAGTTGTTTCAACAGTTTCACAAACTCGTTCCTACAAACGCAAAAAAAAAGTGTGTTCAGTTAAATATGATTTCTTTTGTACTGCTCATGTATACGCCCAATTTTATTTTAGGCGCATTTGGACTTAGATCATATCCGGTAACTTGACAATGAAAAAGTCGATGACGCTATAAAAGATATCACATTTATTCTTAGAATGTCCGAATATTACACGGGATTAATCAAACTCACTTTCAAGAACTTTTATACTGGTGTATACTGTTCACTGCATATTAGATATATACAGACCATGCGATTTCATGATGCCAACGGGAACGTCAATGTCGAACAACACTGTAAATTTCAAGGAGTTGCATGAATCAACTCCAAAAGTGTTTCATTGGAGTTGTTTCAACTCGTTGAAATTTACAGTGAAGAAAACGTTCTAATAAGGGCGCTGATCAATCTGCGATGCAAAGAACTGGTAACGAACCTGCCGTTGTTATTACGGCGACGTTTTCTTATCGCAAAATTATATGGCGGGAAAAGTGGATACAACTAGAAGTACTAGTAGATTTGTAGTCAAGCATAGATATCGAGGATAAAATTCCGATGTTATATGATAATTTAGTTATTTAGTAGATACTGCTTCTAAGTTTTAGGTATTACTGACGATCTTTCAGACTTTTCAAAACTCTTCGTATATGTACAAGCAATGTACAAACAACACAAAAAAATGACAACTGGATAGCGTAATTTCAAAATACATAAACTACTATTAAATGTACTATTTTGGGTGACATTTGTCACTGGTTGCCTAAAGATCTCTTGCTAGCAGTCAACTTCATTTCCTCATTTGCCATTTAGAACTCTTTCACATTGGCCAGTGCCTGCGCCAGCTCTGAAAATAATTAACTGCGTTGAGACTAAAGCTCTCGTTATCGAATTACTATCCAAATAATTTATAAGCTCTTATATAGTAATTCCAATTACGGTTGGCATAATAGATGACAGTCCTCCTTTAATACCCATTGTCATTGACAAAACCAATAACCAATAACCATTGACAAAAAATTGTCGTCGATAACTTCATTTTCAGGGGGCAATTCCGAGGATTACAGTACCCTAGAAAACAAGATACGTACCTGTCAACTTTCTCTGCTCTTTTATCAATACCAGATAAACCACTAGGAAACTTCACGTCGGCAATATCGTTCAGATTCTTGAAGATGTATTTTCTGGCCTCTTGAGATTTAATTTTGGTCTCTTTTTCATACTCCAATGATTCCTAACGAAACAAAAACCGGTAAATAGGATGTCCAAACAACAATGCAAGAGCTGTGTTCCAGATTCTCTCACAGCTAACTGGTCTAATAGAACCAATGTTACGGCTGAATAGACTATTGAAATCATTCATATATAATACACTATTATGATGTCTGGGAAAAGGTAGGCTAGCATCGTTGCCAATATAAAGCACGCCTTATGCCGCAGATGAGATGGGGTAAACGTGAAGTGGCGCTCGATATGGTTCTGTAAATGTTTAATGATTTGCATTATTCAAACAAATGTATTGTCTATAATCTATTTAGATGCAGGTTTATTAGCATAGCATGACCAGGTGCGATGGCTAGCTTCGCCACTGGCAGAGTGGATGTGCTCAACTTTGGTATTCGGAGAAATACAATTATACTTCAGGAAAGTATACTTTCGCATAATTTACATTTTTTAAGAATGAGAGAGAAAATTATTCAAATTAATGTGGCAAAATGATCGGTAATAATGTATTTGCGTTTTCCTTGGAAATGGCAGATGGCTGATTGTTACTGTATATTGAACTCTGGTAGCTATTATTATAATTATTACTGGTTTATTCTATTATTTATTTTTTAGACTTCGCCAAATAGAATCATACATAGCTGACACGAAGAATCACAAACACCAGGACCTACACATCAATATTAACAACGAATGACGGGGACATGCACCACAACAGCTATGTGGGCGCTATAATGGGCCCTTTCAATTTGCATTGCTTACCTTTAGTTTGTACTCCCACATCATTGTTGACTTATTCAAATTTGTTTTCTTAAAAAATCGAGACACTTTGGTGCCAACAACAAGCAACTCAAACAGTCCGACGTTTCCCTGAGTCTGAATGATGTAGCGAATCTAAAAATACAAGTGTTTCAAATTAGGAATCACGGATGTTGCGATGGAAATTAGCAAGATTTGTTGAAGAAAAACGGTGGTGTGTTGGGGAACTAACTGAAAAGTACAAACAAAACTTCGACGTTTCGAGTTGAAATGTCATGGTTACCATCTGTAGCAAAGGCAATGACGTCAATTTTGGTAAACATTTCATATTCTTCAGGTAGTATTTGTAGAACTGAAACACTATTTGCTTTTGAACAAGTAACAATTTTCAAAATTTCCGCCCTAAATCGTAAATTTTCCTCTTGCATTAACCCAAGAGAAACTTCGTTACTAAAATATTCAAGACGTGACTAAATAACATTGTTCAACAATCTATCAGTGACATCACTGAATAACTTAGCCTGCGTAGCGGCTCTCAGGGAAAGGAGAGCCTGCACGAAACTCCATGCTTTGCCGTTTTTACTCGTTCTCCCAGACAACGAAAAATCTGATTGGTTCAAAATGAAAAATATGATAATTTATGCTAAAATAATCATTGATTGATAGCTTGATTGCGAACAAACACGGCGGATGCATTTGAGAGGTATTTCTTGAGTTTTACATTCAAAAAGAGCTTAAAGGCCACGATTTACATTTAAGGATGAACAAAAAAGTGTTTACCAACTTTGTTCATGAAACTCTAGAGAAAAAGTGGCTGTGGTGTCTTCGTTGGATTGCTGTCTGTTAGCCGCGTCTCTTTCACGAGCGTGTTCGTTTTCACCGACGACAAATATATTTTTTCTTGATTATTTCATAGCTAATAATTTTGTGCCAGGAGAGAATTGCTGTGAATGCTTACGAACACGACTTGCTCTCTCTGGAGTGACGGCTTCAGACACCTTTCTCGTCCCTGCATCGCTCGAAACTTTGACATTTACATCACGGACCGCTGTCGAAACTAATTTGTACGTATTCACGAGATTTTGTAGTTTTCTCGCACACGGACTGCAAACTATTTGTGGCGATGATGAAGACTGCTCTAGCACTATTCCCACAGACTTCAATTTTCTTTAGCCGACATCCGTAATCCGTATATTATTTCGTTTTGAAATTTGCAAACGTAAAGCAATCAATATTATTTCATTTTGACAGGTAAATTTGCAAACGTAAACGATCTGTGTGATTGGCCAATTTTGACAACTGTTAAAAGTGGGCGTAGCCCGCAGGCTAAGTGGGCGGTGAATGGCAAAACAGTAGATCTCGTGCAGGCTCTACTTTCCCTGAGAGACGCTATACGCAGGCTATGAATAACTTAATTAAAAAGATTTTCACTTAAAAATAATATTGGATTAGTTTGTTCACTTGAGAATGAATGTTACTGTATGTTAATTAAAAGTGACAGGCATTTTAAATTGAAATGTATAAAGTAGCACGCCGCTACTTCGACCTCGCTTGTCTCAAAAACCCCGCAATCTTGAACTTAAATCCATTTCCCGTGGATTTGCTCATACGATTTCAATTATTTTTACTCGGTTATCTCGAACTGCTCGCTAACTCGACTCCGTTGCTTTATCAGGGATTACCTAGTATACATGCACGTATTTGATGTTGTTATACATTGTAGTCACTACATGTGTCTTCAGATTGGTCAGCACCTGTAGCTCACAGTTAAAGATTTATTTTAAATCCATTGGGTTTACGTATCCGACAGGATACACTTCAACATTGACAACAGTCAAAACTATATGGTTCGCTCGATTGGTCTAGAAGATTTTTACGGCGATGCGTGGCAAGCGTGCTTTCGTTGCCGAGCCTCGATGGCCACTGATCCAACATCTGATCCAACTTCTCGCTTGACCAATGTAACCCAACCATAATAAATATACGAAATCTTTCAGGATTTCTTATGGAAGAAATTAACATTTCTAAAATAGCTTTGGTTGTTTTAAGAATTCCTGTCATAAGATATATTTTAGAAATTCTAACTACCTGATCATATTCAGAAGATCCAGGATATAATGGCCAACCAAGAAACAATTCCGCCATAACACATCCAAGAGACCACATGTCAATGGCTTCATTAAATTGCAAACCAAGAATGACTTCTGGTGCCCTGAAATAAATTGTAATATTATGAATAGGGATACATTTAGTATATGCCAAGTAAACATTAGCCGGCGTATGTAAAAACGGCGAAATATTGACTGCCTGCATGTACAGTAGAGAAAAACAAAATGGCGGCTCAAACTGAATTTCCGATTTTTGCGAACGAGAAAACGGCAAGTTGTTCGCTTTTTATAGCCTTTACAGGATTAAAAACACAATGAAAAAACTCGCACAAATTGTTTACAGGTTAGCAAATGAATTTTTAAAATTTAAAATGGTTAAAAATATATATTTTTGAAGAAATAATCGGCCGAAAGAGCGAAGATAAAAACATACACAAAATAGAAAAATATTGAAAATATCCGAAAAGCAAAGTCTGTGAATTCAAACCTTGTGTATATAATAAAACAGTTATTCCACTCACTCTCGACGAATATGAGCGATAGCCGATTCGGCGCTACGCGCCTCATCGGCTATCAGCTCATATTCGACTCGAGTTCGTAGAATAACTGTTAATTATCCTACAGTCCGGACCTCTCGCTCAGTCAATAACATATTTATACTGGTTAAAATCCTGGAATTTCTCGTTCTGAATATCCCTCAAGTAGAAATTCACCCTCTGTTAATGTCGTCCTATCATATATTAGCAAAACCACAGATGCATGCTTTCTCCCGCACAATGTTGTCACATTCTTGATTGTTTTGACACGAAAACATGACACGTTTCGCAGGTGGGAGGAACATCCACGGTCTTGATAATAAATGTTGATTCTCAGTTTTATATTTTAACCCATCACTGCATTATGCTGCAAAACACCCTTTCGATAATTACGTCACAACTACACTGTTTTCAACTTAGGACCACCTTAAATGGAAAGGATTTCAAGTTCTTTTCTCATGGGCTATGCACAGAGAAGCAGAACATCCTACTTCAACACATGCATGAAAAAAATTTGGATTTTGATAAAAAAATATGGAAATAAGCATTAACACGAAAACGAGGATCCAGGTCATGACCTGGAGCCTCGTTTTCGTGTTAAAGCTTATTTCCACATTTATTGGTCAAAATAAAAAATTTTTTTCATGCATGTGTTGAAGGAGGATGTTCTGCTTCTCTGTGCATAGCCCATGACAGGGGCGTGCTGGCTAGGGATGAGCCAACGAGAACTCGTTGTGGGCCCTTGCGATCATGCGCCCCTAAAATCAAGACATTGAAATTTTTTCAAACATTGAGATTTTAATTTTCAAAATCAAGATTAAGATATTACAGTTTTAATTGTAAAAATCAAAATTCACGAAAATATTAGTATATTACGGAAGAATTTTCGTAATGTTGGGACCGAAAAGTTACGATATACAGTATGCCCGGAAAAAATTTACCATTTACGGAAAAAATATGGAAAAAATATTAATATTGAGCTATCGTTCACTGCGCCTGGGCCCTATCAGACGTTGCTCATTCGTTGTCTTTTTTTAAGACCCCAGCACGTCCCTGGCCCATGAGAAAAAAACTTGAAATCCTTGAAATTCATACTGTATATATTCGGAGCGAGAACTCGAGTGCAAAACGTGAAGCCAGCTTCGTGTTAACTGCAGACTGGAACTGATGTCCAACAGCTCCTTCATTCTTCAATTTCCGCCATCTTGGTAAGAAGTCTGCCGACATTTTGTATTTTCACATTGACTTAAAGAATGACACTATGGTTTTATGAAACTTGGTTAGCGATACGGTCCGTTAGAAAAAACTGGCATTAGCTGGGGGAAATGGTATAAGAGCTGTTTACGACCTTCAGAGCTATTGGACGTAAATGGCCGCCATCGAGTCGAACGACTGAAGCATAGAAATAATAGACATAGAATGCGTGCTCCTATCTCTTCTCAGTAAAAATTTTGTCTCCACAAAATGGCGGATTTATAAGGGCATTTTGGCTAGTCCCAGACTCCTGTGGCGTGGAATTTCGCGCGGTGCCGGGAGTGCCGGAATTGTTTTTTTTCAACAAAGTTTGCAAAAACAATTCTATCCAGACTTGAAGTGGAAAAAAGTGTTTTTAATGGAGAAAAACCCATTCCCATGGGTTTTTTTACGAAGAGCAATAGTTCTGAACAGAATATATAGAGAAATCGTCGTTTCAAAATACATTTTCAACGTTGTTGTGCAAGCCAAAACAAAACACGAACAATCAAGACAAACTGAAACTCAAGAGGTATGTTTTAAAAAATATATTTCAACTGTTTTATAATATAAATAGAGTTCAATAATCTTTTTAAACTTACACAACTACTTTTTATACGTTGCTTGAGCTTGAGGCAACGCTTTTGAAACCATATGTTTTCGACGATCATTTAGGCGCTTTACAGTTTTAAATATCAACAACTGAAATATTTTTGTTTCAAAAACATGAAAACACTTCGTTTAGATTGAAGAAAAACAAAACCCGACGAAGAATGAACTATCATCTCGTAATTTTATAAAGTATTAGCAAAACAGTTACGTTCAGAGCTTGCAAAAATGTTTTATGAGTAAGTTATATTTTATACGCGAAACTACACAAAAAAACTACTTGTTTTTTATACAAGGCTGCTCGATTTTCACCGTTTTTGTAACGGCGCATTTGCTTTGAGCCTTTAAAGAACTTAATATTTCAAATTCTATCCCCAAACTACAAACACCAAACGTTTTGACGATGAAAACTTTATAGTTTTAGTTTTGTTTATACTTTGTAGTTTGCACTCCTACTCAAATTGAACATGGCGGATTTATAAGGGCATTTTTGTTTTCAGTTTGGACACCGGTCACGTGACCAAGCACGCATTCTAGGTCTAATATTTCTATGGACTGAAGTCATTGCTCCAGATACATATATATGGAGCTCACCGGCTGCAATGCGCACCCAAATGCAACCGGCTTTATTATTTTACTCTGTCCAGACCATCTTACTTGTCAAGGGGAGGGACCTGCACATTACTGGGTTAAAAGCAGAATATTTTTCTTGTGAAATACTTGATTATGAGCTCCTTATTGCCAATGTTAACCCATGCATTAAGCTGTAATGCACCCCACTTTATTAATTTACTCTGTCTAACACCAGACAATTTTACTCATCAATGGTCTTGTGGACTGATGAGTTGGGTACAAATAACTGATTGATTTGTTGTTGTTTTCAGTTGTTATCCCAACCTATCACTGTGACAACACAATATTCCTAGAAAACTTGCCCCTGGGACAATGGTACTCTGGAATAGTTTTGTGCCACAAGAGTATTTTAGGCCAGCTTGGCATAAATAGGGCTGGTGTATGGAATAGCAATAGCCAATAGGTATTCATTGTGGTTCTGTCTGTCGGACTGGCATCAAACATCTACAAACACTTGTTGGTGGGGTCAATGGGTAAGAAAAACTATTTTAACATTACTGGTACAGTACTAGCCTGGGTGCTACAGGGCCAATTTCCTCATGCAATCCATTTTTCATTTGATAAGCAAAAAACAGTTTGGATTTGATACTTTCTAATACATGTATTTATCATATTATTTGAATAGCTCAAAAGGATCAGTGTCCGCGTTTTGCATTGCAATCTTACCAAGCTCAATGGACCTATCTGACCGGAAAATTTAGATAAAATTAAAATGAGATCCATTTTTGCTAAATATTTGAGAAATGTAGACCAGATCTTTCCATTGATAGAGACAAAATTTCAAGTCTGACCTGACAAAATTTCAGGTCAGGGTGATGGATGTCACCAAAGTGTGAGAACACATAAAAAATTAAGCCAATAATTTTGTTGTTTGGGCTTAGTATAAGTTAGACATGACCACACAAACTGTATGCTTTAAATGCAAATTGTGTCATGATATAATAAAGATTATTATTTTACAATGTATTATAATTATACAGTGTGATATCTGAAGGTTGAAACAGTGCAGTGGTCTGTAATTTTATAGCAATTGACAGGTTGTTATAAAATGAATAAAACAAAGTCAAAGACATGCAATATAACACATGAATAAAACCAATATAAAATACAAATAAAAACAAGAAAAAAAACAAGTTTTCTAATATTGTGATATTTTAAATCAGTTTCACTGCTCACTTTAATTGAGAACAAAACATTTTTTTGTGTGTCAAATCACAGGGGGCCCCACTATGAGTTATGATTGAAATAGTATTGTATTTATTTAAAAAAACTTACTTGAATCCCTTGATAATCGATTATTTCTTCTCTCGAAGTTCTGTAAACATTTTAAACTGCTTTGAGTCATTATACTATCACCCTACATGGTCCTTACTTGTCAGCGATCATCTGTACTTCGTGAAACGTCATGTAGGGTGATAGTATAATGACTCAAAGCAGTTTAAAATGTTTACAGAACTTCGAGAGAAGAAATAATCGATTATCAAGGGATTCAAGTAAGTTTTTTTAAATAAATACAATACTATTTCAATCATAACTCATAGTGGGGCCCCCTGTGGTCAAATCATTGCTTGTGAAAGGAGTTTAATGATGCAATGTATATAATAAAACAGTTATTGAATTTGTGGGTTTTTACACGTCAAATGATCAAGGTCTGGGTAAATTGAGTAGTGACGCACCAATATCCATATTGGTGTATCGGTATCAGCTTATCGGTACTAAAATAGAAATATCAGTATCGGTAATTTTGTTGTTGATCTTACTGATATCTAAGGAAACTAGATAAAGAATTTTTTACACCTAAAAATTACGAAAATATCAAAGTTTTGATTTGAAAGTATTGAAAATTAAAATCTAAAAGCAGAAACACTATACAATACACTAGTTTGTTGCATGATATTTTCTTTGGAAACAAATGAATTGAATTAAATTCGAATTAAAGTAGAACTGTCATGATGTCATCTTTGAATTTTGTGAAATGACATAAAATATCAGTATCGGCAAAATATTGGCCCTTCAATATCATATATCAGAATATTGGTGCATCACTAAAATTGAGTGCCAGTGTTGAGTCCTTGACAAGTGAGCTAGATCATCTGGCGTTAGACAAATAATAAAGTAGGCCAAGTTGTTACTGGATAAGCATTGTCTTTATTAACTCATTAAATTGCATCGCACCCTACTCCTAATTCACTCTACTTCATTAAAGTTTACTCAGTCTAACGCCAGACAATTTCACCTGTCAAGAGAAGAGCAGATGGGGCTCATCAAGCTTTGGTCACGGTTAAGGCTATGACTATTGAAGTTAGGCACTAGTCTGTAGTCTTGCTTTGACAATTTCACTATCATGTAGCTTTCCCATTTTGTCTCTATTTTTTGTTCTTGTAATTGCCTTTCTAACTAATGATACATTAGGGGTAGGGCACAATGCAATTTAATGGGTTAACTAGACACATGGGCAGAGAGTCTGATAAACCCATTGAGTGCCAGTGCCAGATCTGGCTGGATCTATTCCTGCATTACAATAAGACATCAGAACATTCACTCACCTATAGTATCTGCTTTGAAGATATGTTGAACAAACAGTATTGGAGACATGCGTTGCTGAACCAAAGTCGATAACTTTCACTCGCAATGGAAACTTATCAGGGTCAACCAGCATGATATTTTCTGGTTTCAAATCAGCATGTATAAGCCCAAGAGACTTGAGTTTCGATAGAGCCATTAAAACCTGCTGAATGATAGGTCGGATTCTCCTTAGGGGCATGGGGCTGAATTTGGATTGCTTCAGGTAATCATACAAGTTTTGTTTTAGCATTTCAAATACCAAACATGTGTGTCCTTTGTGTTGAAAGTATTCGATTGCCCGAACAAAATTGTATGCTTCAGAATTTTCCGCACGCAACCGTGCCAAAATACTGATTTCAACTTGGCCTTGCCGCACATACGATGGGTGATTTTTCAAAATTTTTATAGCTACACACTCGTCTGTGCCTTGTTTCCAGCATTTGACCACTTGGCCAAATGTCCCACGGCCCAGAAATTCTAACACTTCATATCTTGAACGGGAGGTTGGGGAACAAAGAGTTTCATGTTGTACCAATTTATAGTCGCCCTCGCTATTATCTGAGTTTAATTTCTTTTCGTCTTTACGTCTTTCGCTGCCATGTTTACAATGTTTTCCCATCCTTGGCTTTGAATTAAAATCCCTTTGTGAATTAATATTAAAAACTGTTCCCTCTTAAAAATAGGCAAGTAAAAAATATTCGTCGTGTGAGGCCAGCTCAACGAGATTTTTGCTTCGCGGTTTTTCCATTCCGATCTGATTAAAATTTTTGGTCGAACAGTTTTATAATATTACTTGTTTCTATAAAATGGACAAGATACTACATACAACAAAGGCCACATAATTGGCAGTCTTTCCGACCAGCTCCGTTCCCATGTGGAATGGCGAATATTCGAAGCACTAAAAAGCAGAATTGTGAGTGTTAAATACAATTAAATGCTCTATGATAATCCGTAATTTATCAAAACATAAGGCAGCCACGTTTCAAAGGAGATAAATGTTAACAAAAGAGCTGGTGGTTTGGCCGAAATTTCATCTAATAAGATATTCATGAAGCAAAAACGCAAGACAATGATAAATAAATATGGTGAAATTGACACAAAAATTTATCAGAGAACATCGAATTCAACAGCAACTATTAACAGTAACTCATTTTGCAATCTTGTCAATTTCAGTGGAACTTATTTCTTTTGTGCTTCTTTTTATATATCGAAGACAAATTGTCTAGTATATTGACGCTATTAGAACAAGACATGGAATCAATCAGCGAAGCGTCCAGCATAGGAAAAGTTATACTGTACGTCCAAGTCTGAGCCGATACTGATACTATGAAGCGAAAACCTCTTTTACAGAATAAAGCAACGAACAACCTTGTATATTTCACCATTCAGGTAGCAATTATCCGAACACTCTTGTATATTTCACCGTTCAAGTAACAATTATCGGACATTGCGCATGCAGCTTCGTGCTTTAGAATCTTAGAATGCCAAACATCTATTTTAATATATACAAAGCAAAAATTTATAGGCTTCGAAGATATACAGCTATTACACACATATCTTCGAAATTATATTCGCCAAATTCGCTTTCTAACCGTAAAAATAAGACATAAAGGCCCTTACCTTTGAAAATAATGAAATATATGCAGTATCAACGATGTCCAGGCAGACTAGCCTAACAAATTTTGATGTCAAGACAGCACATTTAGTCGACACACAAAATGGACTCGATTCCCAGACCTTTTATACACGCAACGTTCTTTGTATTTTGGTCAGTAAAACGCAATAAAGATAAAACAAGAAAAGCTATAGGATCATCTGCCTGGGTGAACTAAGATCTTCTCTCATTGCTTCGAAATATTGGCCTCATTACCCTCATATTAAAATCCAAGTAAAACAAAGGCTCTCGTCATGTTGTTTACGTCTTTCCGAATTCCGACCTCTCAATTCCGACGTTCAGAATTAGCCTGTTCGCGGGCGTTGTGGCATGACTCTGGGGAAATCGAATCGAAATCGTTATTTGATTGGCTGCCGTGATCATCAATACTGCCGACACAATTAATGCGTGTTTTTTGCGAGAATTACGCGTGAAAATACGCGAAGAGAGAATTATCAATGTTTATCAAATTTGGAATGCGAAATCAAACAATATAAATCGAAGGATATAATATTAATCGTATGAAAAGGTATTGGGACGTTGGGTATATACTTATAAAATGGCATGGTATTTATGAATGACTTTTTATCGATCTACAGTATCATTATGAGTATATTCATTATAACTATGAAAGAATTGGCTAAATGAAATCACATCTATGCATCGCACACGTTGTCGTTGTTTTGTTAAATTGACATATTGTTGCCAGGACTTTGGAGTGACAGCTTTTGCTTGCGTTAAAAACTTGAAGCTTTAAACAATATAGTACATTATGGTCAACACTCAACATGTTGTAGTCTGTAGTCTTTATGCTTTTGTAAATGGAGTTATCTATATAAATTTAAGATATGCCAGGTGTTTTTGTAGCATCTGTATAAATTATAGAATAATTGATTTAAGAAGTTCCTCAGGTTGTAAAACATTTGGTTATAGACTTGCTTTGTAAATGATTGCCACTTGACAGCATGATGGGCTATTCCATTTAATATCGGTACACCCCCTGTCGAGGATACATATTTTTCATGGTTATACCCTTGAAGAATTCCAAACTCAAAACCTTTTACCCCTGAAGAATTCCAAGCTCAAAACCTTTTACCCCTGAAGAATTCCAAGCTCAAAACCCTTTACCCCTGAAGAATTCCAAGCTCAAAACCCTTTACCCCAGATGAATTCCAAACTCGAAACACTTTACCCCTGAAGAATTCCAAGCTCAAAACCCTTTACCCCTGAAGAATTCCAGGGATCCTCGACAAGGGGGGGGGGATATTAAATGGAATAGCCCAATGTAAGGCTATAACTAAGCCAAACCTAAAACAATTTTTTCATCAATTTGTGTCTGGATAAAAAATAAGTAGAGAATTTAAATACAGATGTTTCCTTGTCTGTTGCTATGTGAAACAATGTTGTTTATAGCAATAAGAGTTATTGTTGATCAATAGCAATGCTGATTTGCTAAAAATATACAAGTATTGATTCCATTTCCAAACTATTATACTCTGTGAATATATTGGCAATTAATCCAATTATATATAAATAACATTAACTTTAATTTCTGTATCAAGCCTCCTGGGTATTATTGTTTCCTAAGCATCATTGAGGGGGCACTTGTTCTAAATATATGCAATAAGTCTGGTTACCATTAATTAAAAAATGTCCATATTCAGAGTTACAGTTGTACTGTTTTATTAAAATACTACAGAAATGCAATATATTTCATGATTTTAAGAATTAATTGAATGGGGACTGCATGGTTAAAAGAGGAGGGGACAATGACAGTGTTTTAAATATCGTTCTCTGCTATATTAAAAGACAATGTCAATGTTAAATAACATACTGGGATTATATTCAGGGGACTTAGGTTCAGGGAGGGCGTATATTTGGAATGAGGTGAGCATTATATTCAGAGGTTTACAGTATACAGTTGAAAAAAGCTTGTATTTTCTTGTCATAGACACACATTTCTGGGTGCATATAGAACAGCTTATACGTTGGGTTCTCATGTGGATCCAATGGTAATTTGATATCGCTGCCATCACCAAATATAGTATAGTGTAGCACAGAATTGCCTTGTCACCCTTGTATCATAATCATAGTTTGACATACTATCATGCATGCAGAAATGCCTTGGTCATTCATGTGGAGATATGACTATCAGTATCACGATATAATTAGTTACGCCAAGTAACATGTCGTACACGTCAGGTAGCAGCTGAAATATTTTAATATTTGCCATAATAAGCCCATCATAACCTGTTGGCAAAACAACCAAAACATCTTCACCATTTTACAATGGCCGAGATACATTTGAATGTCTCGTCTTTTAACGAATATTCAAGCTCTCTTTTCGCTAGAACAGCTTTCATAGCTCTTTCAATATTTGCCATTGAATATAATTTAATAGTACTATAGTAGTACGATTTAAAGCACCTTTAAACGTATAAAAAAAACATTTTGTATACTATATTCTGATGAGAATCTGTTCAACAAATATATCGATTGTGAGCGTATGCCCGCGCGAATTTAGTAAGCGGAATAAACATAAGCAATAAAAGCGCATGCGCCATTTATCTCATTTTGTAGTGATGGCCGATACCGAGTACTTGGTAATCGATACCAGCGATACCAAGTCCAGCGGTATCGGTATCGATTACTGACCTGGTATCGTTCGATACTTGCACCCCTTTTTCAGCGCGATTTTAATTTTTCTTAGAATTTTTTTGTCAAACAAAAGACTAAAAAACCGTTAAATTAACTTCATCAAAATAGTGAGCCAAGTGAGGTAAAAAAAATTTTGACTTGCTGTTGGTTTACTTAACACTTACAGCTTTATTTGGATTACATAAAGTAAAACATTTTTTCCACTGACCAACAGTACTGACCAACAGTAAATTCCCGCCATTATCTGATTATTGGCGCCATAGGGCGCGTTATTGTTTGTTATTGTAATTGTATATCATATTAGTATTATTACCTCGGGTCGGTACGACACCGAGGTCTTAAATTCGGCTCCTATTTTTTTTTTCTTGTTTTTTTTCTTGTTTTTTTTGTTGTTTTCCATTTGTGTCGAGCCGCGCGCGTAGTCGAAGATCGAAGAGCCTGCGGAGGAGACGACAACATCCGGTAAATAAGTGTACTTCCGGCAAGCATCGGCCAAAGCGAAACGGAACGCGAAGCTGTCCTTGCACAAAATCCATCAGAATTGTTGATTTAAAACCAGAAGATGTGATAATTTTGACATACATGTTTAGCTGGATAACTATTCTCGAGTATATGTTGATATAATGCACAATACTTCGTATGCATAGCATGGGAATACCGCGGCCAACTTTCACTTGTTATCTATTATAATTACTGACCCGAATCAAAAGTAATTATTTTCGGCTGGAAGACTACTGTACGTTGCTGCTTGTGGGGACCGTATGACAATGAACCTATCCAACGTTACACTAGACATTTGTGAGGACATGCATATAGACATAACCATAGGCACTGTAGTGCATTGTGATAGAACAGATTTCAGTTTAATTAATCGCCCTAAATTAAAACCTCCACAAGCGGAGGTCAATTATAGTGTTCTAGTTTACATATCATTAATGATAAGGTTTACTCAAATAGCGTATTGGATAAACACGGGAATAGAACTTATGGTGTATTCTGCACATGCGTATATCTAGGATAAAATCCCACAAGCGCAAACGAAACTATTTCTCTATAAAATTGAACTGAAAAGACTCACAGCGACCGTTTCCAACAGTGCTTCAGGCACCCGACGACACCGTATGGGGGGCCTTTAGCACTGTCACCTTCTCATCTTGGGATGTTCACGTTATCGCGTGTACATGTCAGGGTGACGAAGATGCATTATTGCTAATAATGCATATGTCTGTGTGCACTGATGCCCGCTGCATTATTTTTAATAATGTTGTGTGCTATTTTAACGCGTACATAGAATATGACGCGTATAAACTATAAACATTTACCCCTGAGCCGGAATTTCCCTATACAACCAAAAAGGCCGCTCCCGTTTTTCAGTAGAACGTTAAATGAAAACTTCTCGACATTCGCTGATATAATGCAGAGAGAAAACAATAGGTTTGATGAGGGCCAGTAATTATTGTCAATAAAATATTAAAACGGAGCTTTGATTAACTGATTCACCATTTATACTAGTGAACTATTAAACTATCGTGATTTACACAATTTTTGGATATTTACCAGACGATCCCCTATCCACCGACCCGAGGTTAACGCCGAGTCGGCGTCTTGTTTGCGATGAAAAGGAGTGCTGCCTGGCGATATTTTGATCAAGACGACGAATCTGACATAAGTAAAGTATCTTGCACCATTTGCGGGGAAGTTTTAAGCCGTGCAAACAACATGTCAAACTTGTTCAAGCATTTGAAATGTAAGCACAACGCGGAGTACAAAACCGTGGACGCAGAGAAGAAAGAACAGGAAAAATCACAGGCAAACAAAAGAAAGGCTACTCCAAAGCAAATGACCATGCAATCGGCACTCGGAAGAGGAACAACTTACCCTATCTCTTCGAAACGGTGGGGAGACATAACAGAATCATTGGTAGGAATGATCGCCAAGGTAAGTGTATCGTAATTTTTAAACAATATATTTTGTAATACTTTCTGTAATAAATGGTAGTTATATTCATTATTAATATATTACTTTACGCTGTATTATTTAATATTATCTTAGCATTGTAGTATAATATTATGTTCGTCTATTGTTACTATATTATGACCAATAAGGCAATATTGTTTTGCTGATTATTTTTAATAGGACATGCAGCCTCTTTCTGTTGTTGAGAATGAAGGATTCATTAAATTTGTTAAGGAGTTGGATCCGCGGTATCAGCTACCTAGTCGTTCTACTATCACAAGGTCACTACTTCCAAAAAAGTATGAAAAACTAAAGGATGCTGTAAAACGTGAACTGACGCAAGTAAAACATGTTGCTCTGACAACAGATCTGTGGACTTCTAATCAAACTTTAAGTTATCTCACTCTTACCTGCCACTTCATTGACCACGAAATGCAATTGTGTTCAAAGGTCCTTGAAACATTGTACGTACAGAAGGACCACACTGCACCAAACCTTGCAGAAGAATTGAAAAATATTGCAAAAGAGTGGGAGATAACTCAGAAGATCTGTTGCATTATCACAGATAATCAGGGGTTTCAGAATAAGCCGGTGGCCGGCAGAGTTCCGCCTGCTACTTGAACTTTTACCGCCGGCTACTTTTCGTCTGGTCACAGGAAAAATTTTATATACAAAAGTACAAGCGAACCAACACGATGTTTGTTATGTTCCAATTGGGATTCAAGTTAGCCTCGAATTTCCCTGAAAATCAATTGACGGCAATGGCGTTAAAAATTGCCGTAGAACGTAACAGCTGCTACGGCAATTTTGTCAGTTTCCACGGCATTTTTTTTTCAAATTGCTGTAATAAAAATTTAATTTTATTGTTACAGACTTTGGATTGCTGACAAGCTAGAAACATGTTTACGTATTTCTTTAGTGGGTTTTTTTTAAGAAAACTGAGACTAAAATGGTAATTTACGGATGATTTGATGACATCTGAATTCAAGTATCAAAATAGTAATGCACAGTGAACATGAGTTTAAAAATTATACTATACGGCAAAAAATTGGCGTCATTCATGCGGCAACGATCCACAGCATTTTGTTCTCCCTCTAAAGCAATTGCCGCGATAAAATTCAAGCCCTGAATTCAAGCAAAACATCACTTATTTTGGAAGATCAATAAGATAAATTATAATACATATAGTACCAAACCTAGCAAAAGAAAGAAGTGGTGAAGTGAAGTTCATTACGTACATAAGAGTATAACATCATATGATTAATGATTTCGGACTCATAAAATAATTACTATTACTGTGGTGTACATTGTCATTCTGTTCATGCAGCTGTAAAAATTAAACTACAAGTAGCACATTAAAGTACATTGTCACTTATAAGTATGAGGGCGGACCATTTGATTTTTGAAGGGGGGGGGGTGGAAGATTTCGAAAAAAAAATTCCTGCAATCCAAGGAGAAAGAAAAAAAAACGTGCAGCATACAATCGAGGAAAAAAATATCATGCAAAAGAAAGCGCTCAAAAAAAAAATTCCTACATGTAAATCTACTGACGTTCTTCACTTCAGTATTGTGTCCACAGGCTTGCAAGATTTTGCATTTTTGAGCAGGCACATTTGCTTAAAAGAACACTGGGTAAACAGTGGACAACATCACAGGGATTCTGGCGCCTTTGGAGTCTATAACATACGATAGCCAGTGGCGTTCCCTGGCAAAATTGTTGCCCCCCCCTGAGAAAATCTGGGCTTAAGATATGTACAAGTTTATAAGTTATTTATACATATCTAATATGCATGGTAGAAAAAGTATTTTTGGATGGTTGTGTCTGTGTGCGTTGATAACATAGCTCCAAACTGTTAAAGCTTCAAAGGCCCATCTACAGGATGCAAGTTGAACGTACTGTATATACGACGATTTTAATGCGAAAATGCCAGTTTAGAGAGTCTAGATTTTAAAAAATTTCTGAAGAGGATGCAACCCGATCCCCAGCAAGCTATTTGTATGAACGATTGAAAAGCTACAGAGCTATATTTGGTGGAAAATTGTTGTTTCAGAGGGCAGTTAAAAATCGCATTATTGAAATCTTGTTTTATTACATATTAATCAAAGCTCATGTTGTGATTTTCCCTTGTTTAAAATAAAGGACAGTAAGTGTTCCTTAGGCTTAGTACAGCAAAGTTGTTGGACGAATCCATGGCTGAAAACGCAGGAAATAGCATTTCCGAGGTTCAAATTTTAAAATTTTCTCGTGGGAGCATGCCCCCGAAACCCCCAAGGTTACAGGTCATTCATATACTGTACCTCCCCAATTTTCGATTACTCTACTCTATCCCTGCATGTTTTAGGTTTTGGTGCAGTTATACATATTTTGTAGGTAAACCTGCACGCTTTAGTGTGGGGAACATTAAGACATAACCATATAAAATAAAGCACAGTGAAAATTCCTTGGCCACTCTTGGGATTCAGGCTTGGCCTCCTCTGACTGAAAACCCTGGCTAACGTCTCTGACGATAGCTATATGAAAGCCTTAAGTTACTGTAAGCAGTTATTATGAGGGGCAAAAAAAATATCCTGCCGCGAAATATATTGGGGGGAAAATCTTGCGCTGCATTTTTACAGGAAAAAAATATCTGTCTTATTCCACTGGGCGGAAAAAAATTCTTGCACAGACTGAATCTTCCAACCCCTCCCCCCCCCCTCCCCCTCAAAAATCTAATGGTTCGCCCCTAAATGCAAATGCATCTAAATCTAACATGTTAATAGTTGTACTTTGTCTTTTTACGTATTCTATATTATTTGATTGTTAATTTGCGGCGAAAAATTTTTACATTTCCATGCGAGGGCACGCTCCCCTCCCCGCGCGATTTTTTTAACTATCAGTCACAGCCGGCTACTTTCTTGGTACAACCGCCTACTTCAAATCATTCTGAAACCCCTGCAGTGAAAATTCCTTGGCCACTCTTGGGATTCAGGCTTGGCCTCCTCTGACTGAAAACCACACTTATCCACACTTAGCTGAGCTATTCAAGAAGTATCTATGCATCCCGGCAACATCAGTTCCATCCGAAAGAGCGTTTTCAAAAGCTGGTGAATTGGTTTCAAAGAAAAGGTCAAACCTAAAGCCCTCAAACATTCACATACTTCTATTTCTGAACAATAATACGTGAACAGCACGACTGTAGTAAGAAAAAAAGTTTATTTGTTGAAATTCCTTACCGTTTTTGTGTAATAACGTTAAAGTTTTGGAATAAAAGATAAGTGAGAAAAAAATTGGTGCACGGTATCGAAAGTGACCGATACCAGCAATATGAGTAATCATTTCCGGTATCAAAAATAGAAATTTTGTGTTTATTTTGGTATCGAAATAGGTATCGGTATCGACCGATACCGATCTTCAAAGTATCGGTATCGGTATCGAATTAAAATTCCTGGTATCGCCCATCACTATCATTTTGGATAAAAAAATTCGATTTCCCCAGCCGGTCATGCCACAACCTAACCCGCGAACAGGCATACTCTGGGAACGAGATTGTGGCTGATTAGCAGAGGAGGTTCGACAAGCAGGCCGCAAAGCATCATGGGCTCGAGTGCCTAATTCCAGGCGTGGCTTCAATGACTCTTTGACTGTCGTGGAGTGAACATCTCTCTGAGTAAACAAATATGGAAGCATTCGAAATACAAGATTGTCAGGCTGCAAAACTTCGTGAAAATAGTATGTTATTGCTGTATTGTTGCGATCCTAATTATGACTTGTGTTTTACTATACCAAGTTTACCTTATATTAAATTGCATGGGACGTGCTGTCATTTTAGCTTTATAAATAATCCGTCTGTCAAAGCGAAGGAATTGTGTTATATTCCCAATAGCGAGGCCCTTCTTTCTAAGTTGGATGGCGTTAAATATCTGTGTATCATCAACGTGAAAACAAGCGCAGTATTTAAGGTTAGTATATTACAATGCATTTAATACAGTTGACTTGTTATTTGGTCAAATTTCCGCTTTGCTGTTTTCAATATTGTACTGTAATGGGCTATTCCATTTAAAATCCGTACACCCCCTGTCGAGGATACATGTTTTTTATGGTTATACCCCTGAAGAATTCCAAGCTCAAAACCTTTTACCCCTGAAGAATTCCAAAATTCCAAGCTCAAAACCCTTTACCCTGAAGAATTCCAAGCTCAAAACCTTTTACCCCTGAAGAATTCCAAGCTCAAAACCCTTTACCCCTGAAAAATTGCAAGCTCAAAACCTTTTACGCCTGAAGAATTCCAAGCTGAAAACCCTTTACCCCTGAAGAATTCCAAACTCTGAAAAATTTCAAATCAAACCTCCTTACCCCTGAAGAATTCCAAGCTCAAAACCCTTTACCCCTGAAGAATTCCAACCTCAAAACACTTTACCCCTGAAGAATTCCAAGCTCAAAACACTTTACCCCTGAAGAATTCCAACCTCAAAACACTTTACCCCTGAAGAATTCCAGGGATCCTCGACAGGGGGGAGTACGGATATTAAATGGAATAGCCCAATTTTATAAATACACTGTATAAATTATGGCGTAATATTTCTAATAATTTAACCCTTTAGTTTGACCCTACTCCTGATGAGTTTGCTAACGAAAACACCCAGCATATGCTTTTGATTTTGGATTTCGATGATGATCATATATTGACAGCGAATAGAATTGATGATGAACATTCAGATGATGAACATTGGTTCTCAGATGAGTCTGAAGGTATATTGTTATTCAGTTATTTGTATGGTTTTATAAATTTTTGCTGAGTGTAATGCCTGTTTGTATCTAGTTGTGGGTGGTTGTTTAAATGTGCAAACTGTAATTTAATATTTTTTTAATTTTCATCTAAATATTGCTGTTTGTATATTTTTGCTAATTTTAGAGATGACAATGTATCAAATAATAATTTCCTTGTTTAATATGATTTTGTAGAAAGAGATTTACTTGAGTGGTTGGCTGGTCTTGAACCTGTTCAAGATGTATATGATAATGAAAGAGGTGATCAAGGTGATAGGGCAGAAAGTGATGACAAGTTAAGTGATGAAGACGAAAGTGATGGGGAGGAAGAAATCGCCCACTCTGTACCATTCAAGTGCATCGGTGCTGCTCATGAGAAAAACTATTGACATCATTTGGAAAATAAAGGCATAATACCTCGCTCTTCATGAACAAGATAAAACAGTGAATTCAATGTAAGAATACGGCCAGCACCGTTGAATCCAAGGGACCCAAGTGCAATGGTCAATTCCAGCTTTTAGGTTATGCATGCAGGGGGTGATGGGAAGTAAGGTATCATATTGCTGATAATGCTGAAAAAATAGAAATGGTGGCCATGTAAACATGGAGAGGTAGCTATTGTAAATATTGAAATATTTTGGTTGTTTAGGCAGTTTATTAAAATGTTTCAGCATAATCAGCAATATGATACCTTACTTCCCGTCACCCCCTGCATGCATAAATTAAAAGCTGGAATTGCCTATTGATCTAGACTATGGAACTGTATGGACACATGTTGGTTATATTGCTTCTGAACTATGCAAGTATTTGCACCCACTAATTGCTGCAGGAGATGTTGTGGATGTCTATGTTCAGTGTATCAAGTATAGGGTTGACTTTTTTAATTAAAAATAGGATTTTATCCAAAAATTTTCATAAAGACACCTGGGGCCGGTTGTTCAATGGTGGGTTAGCGCTAACCCTGGGTTAAAATTTAACCTGCTGTTTTAGTTTGTGTACTTCTACACATAGATCTGTGTATTTCAAAACTTCGGAGAAGTAAACTTCTATCGATCCAGACAAGATCTCTGAAGAAATATTTCCAAATTTATAGAAAAGCTGTCAGGATCGGAAGTTTGCTTCGAATTTTAGGTTAACCATGGGTTAAACTAACCCAGCTTTGAACAACCGGCCCCTGGTGAGTGGAGACTCGAGTGGTAGGAAAAAGCATGAGTGTATGTTGACAGATGTTTTTTATATAATAAATAGCAACTACCAAGCTATGTTTAGCAAGTTAATAGTGCATTTATTTCAATTGGCTAACTTTTTTAGTTTTTCCAGCATTTTTTAAACAAACCATAGGTTATGAATGATAACTGGGTATATCTAATTAAACCAATCTGTCATGTACACTCATGTAAATAAGACTAAGTACATAAATAACTGTAAAAAATGTACTTTAGTAAATAAATGAATATTTATTCATACACTTGACCTACTATGTGAGTATTTTTTCAGATTAAAATTAATGCAACAATAAAACAAGAAGATGTCTATTTATATAATATTTATTAAGTTGATCAGAGATCCCACTTCAGCTCAGAAACCACTGCCAGCAGGGAAAGATCCCACAATAACATGCCACTTAATTTGTTATATGATACATAAAAAACTTATTTTATTGCTTTAAAACAAGTGAAACTCTCTGCTGGCTTGAAATGGGCTGTTATGACACTGATTTGTCCATGCTGAGGATTCCGCAGCTCGATTTGCCACAAAAACCCCAGTATCAGGCGATCAGCTCGTCTTGAAATACGTACACGATCCAGTCGCGTCGGTCAAAGACAACAAAACTTTGAAAATCGCACAGATATAAATTCTAAAAAAATATTAAAACAACTCCTAAGTCTTCTAAATAATATTTTAACACTTTAACAAAAATTCATTGAAAATATCATCTTTGATGGCGCATTTTCTTTCCAAGGTATTAGACGCCATTTTAGCGAACGTCGAGTTGACAATAGTCACTTCAACGGTCAATATCTCGAAAACTGCCGGGGGATCACCGGGATCATTCCAGCAGATTTAAAGCTTATACTTTTGTCTTGACGACTACCAAAAAATAAAGAAAATCGAACCATGGGAATTCTAGATATTTCATTTTAAACATTGTAAACATATTCAGACTTGAGTCAACACGTCGCGGGGAGTCGACTAACTTCAAACATCAAAATAACATTGAAAATAACATTTACCTCAGAGATTTCTGCAGATATCACCAGATCTTTAGCAGTAGTACTACTACACTTGAAATTTTGCAAGAAAATTTTAATATTAATATTTTTTTCAGATTTATTTTCCGTCGAATGCAAATTTTTCTGTCCAAATTCTGCAGATAACACGATGGAAAATAGAGCGATCTCATTGGTCGAGAGCTCACGTGACAACTCGCTAATTGCTTGTCGTACCTCCTCTGGCTGATTAGGCAACCTCGTACCCCACTATGAGTTATGATTGAAATAATATTCAGGGTTGCCAGTTTGGCGTTAAGAGAGCCAAATTTCTCGATTTTGGCTTCTTTTGATTTCGTTTGGCTACTAAAAATTTCGTTTGGCTTCTATTTTTTGGCTCTTTTTGGCTTCTTTTTGAATAAATACTGAAATAAGCAACTTTTCAAAAATAGTCTGCCATCCATCAGTAAAAGTTAGTTATAAACTCTGCCAGTGCTTCCATTTTTAAAATCAAAATTTCTCATTTTTGTCATCAAAATTTCTCTAAATTCCTTAGATTGTATATGTTATTTCCTTGAAAATTCCTTGAAATTTCATGAAGCAGTTTGCAGTGATTTTGTAGCAATGCAAAGGATTTAATTAATTTTCAAGGCACAAAATAGCACAATTAACAAAGATGTGGGCAAGCTAAAAACCACAGGCTATTATACTATTTAAAATTAAATATTTGTTATGAATTTTACAAGAGATATCTTTACATTGATATAATTAATTAACTATTCACAGCATTTGGCGCCAAAAGTTACTAAATCCCATCGCTCAAAAACTTTTGGAAATTTTCGGAAGCATGAGGAAAAGTTAAAAACAGATTTTGAATTGAAGATAATTGCTAATTCACTCAAAAATTAAAAAAATAGTGAAACCTTCTTCTTCACTAATGCCCTTGGATGAATATTTAAGTTTTTCAGAAAAAATCCTTAGATTTCCTTAGATTTTTTCTCTTCCTTAGATTTTCCTTTTCGACAGAACAGCTGGGAAATTTGTTGCGCATGCGCCAGATTTCCATTTCAAACTTGAAGATTTCCCCGAAGAAATATTACGAGATGTTCGTGGTTGTTGTATATTTCTGTTGAATGCCTGTTTTATGGCGTCAAAAGTCCGCCAAAATTCAACCTTGTTATTTTATGTTGAACATTTTTCATTTCTTTGGACTTTTTGTATTCTCCATTCAAGTTTGCATTTCGTTCATTGAACTTTTTGCATTCGACATTCAAGTTTGTATCTACATTCATAAGTTCTCATTTTATTCGACTGTTCGCATTTTACATTCAAGTTTGCATTTTATTCATTAAACTTTTTGCATTCGACATTCAAGTTTGTATTCTACATTCATAAGTTCTCATTTTATTCGACAGTTCGCATTTTACATTCAAGTTTGCATTTTATTCATTAAACTTTTTGCATTCGACATTCAAGTTTGTATTCTACATTCATAAGTTCTCATTTTATTCGACTGTTCGCATTTTACATTCAAGATTACATTTTATTCAAGTTTTTCAATTGTGCATCCAACCGCAATCCACGAGGCATGAGTGATCGTGGGCTCAAACGATGGTTCGCGCGGTTTTTAGCATAGCATTTTCACGAAATCGATCGCAAGCACTGATCGCAAGTCGGAAACTTTATAAAATATTTCGCACTTGGCATCAGATATATATTCATGTCGAGAAGAAGTGAAAGAAGCGAAGTTAACGAAGTGCGAGCATTTTTGATGCAGGCAGCCCATAGACTTTTGTCGTTGGAAACGACTTCAGCACCTGGTAAGTCAATATTTAATACAATCTGTTTGAAAACCCTGTATTGATGTATTCGACTATTTAGTAAAGTTGTTTATTCGTCAAGGGAGAGTCTTGTACTCTAATAGGTTAATATGAAATTAAATATCCATGTATCAGGTTGATCTTGAAATGGACAATATATACAGATGGGTGCTCATAGGCAGGGTTATACATATAAAGTGAAGTACAAATAATTAATGTGTTTATATATTTCCCTATTGAAACAAAGTTTACGTCACGTGTGACAGTTGATAATATTTTTTGGTTTTCATGTGAAACAGCTCTGAGGATGATGCTTTTCAAATGGAAAAGGGTGCGCACATCCTATACTGCAGTCTATATCTAATCATATTCTTTAAAGCAATTTTATGATTTTTTTAAATAAAAGACCTTTCCATGAGACCTATGGCACAGAATAAAGACACGCGGAAGGTCGACTCGCGTAACCGCTTCCATGGGCCTGGCCAGTGCACTTATAAGAGGCATTACCCCCCTGGACGTCCGCCATTTTGAATATTTTCAGGGTGGTAAATGCCTCTCAAATGCGCACTGCCCATGGAATCAGCATTTTGATGACGAATTAGGCCAAAAAAAAATATGTGGGTTTCCGGTTTCTTCTTATAAAAACTTAGGTAGGGTAGGTCGGTTTTAACTTTTTTTTTTAATTTTTTTTTTTTAATTTTCCGAACAAGCGGACGCCATTTTGTTTAGTCAGTGCTTCCACATCCAAAGATAAATTTCCCTAATATTGCCTCAAATTTCAATTTTCCACAAACTTTTTCCTCTAAGTGGAAACACTTACAACCATGATCCAATAAAAAAGTTTAGGGTCGGGATTTCGACATCCAAAAGCTAGGTAGGGTCGGGAAACCGGAAACCCACATATTTTTCTTTTTGGCCTTACAGTTACGCGAAAATCATATGAAAATCATAGGGAAAACCAGGAAGTCGACCTTATGTGTGTCTAATATTCTGTGCCTATGGTAAACCTTGTTACTTATTGTAAAGTATAAAACTTTATATTACATTATATCTCAGGGGCCTTTTATGGCAGGGTATAAACTCATTATAAAGTGCTTTTTATCAGGGAACTTACTGGGGGTGCATACCTGAACCAAATAATGACTTGGCAGGGCATTTTTCAAACAAAAAAGATAATATTGGGGGCCAATTTAACACTCAGACTTGGGACTTGTATTTAAAAAAAAAATCTAACTATAGCCATACTGTGGGTCCTCATTGATGATGATAGCTGGATTGATAAACAATTACAGATACATCCTGTTTGATGACCATATATAAAGAAAAAGCACACCCTGTCGTGTCAATTAGTTGTATCTATCCCAGCTCTTTTTTTATAATTTATTCTGCTTGTGGGCAATATAATAATAACACATCCTTTAACTCAACTGAATGTCTTTAGCAATACATTATGGGTATTGTAACTCATTTTTGTCTATAATTAACTTTATAAAAAATATTTATAATCTGTTTTATATGTAAATGATTTACAGTAAGTAATTTTTATTTAGCTAATCAATCTACAAGTGGTAACACTATACCAAGTAATCAATCCCAAAATGCTCTTATTGGCCAATCATCATGCCAGTCACCTAGAGCACCTATGCAACCAGGACAACGTGCTGTTACTCAAAGTGTTCCGCCAGTTTCTGCTCTTGTAGAACAGAGAAGGCTTTTTAATTTTGGTAGAAGATCACAATCACCAAATACAGCTGCCAAGCCAAGTAAAAAGAAAAAACTACCCACCTGCACCCTCAAATTTATGTGCCTTGCATCAAAAGATGGCCAGCGCCCACCAACTTCAATCAGGGAACGAACAGAATTAGCAAATGCTGGATTAGGAGACAAGAGTATTACATTCACACAAAATGGCGAGTCTGTTTACAGGTTACTATTGGAAAAATTCCCAAAGCTGGAAAATGCTGGAGGGTTTGATCTATCACTGTTTCAAAGAAGTGTAGGTGATGATTACGGTTTTCACACCATAAGCCCACCACATACTCGTACTAGACTTAAAGACATTTGTGGCCAAGCAAAAATGTACATTAGACCTCTTCAACAAGATATTGATCTTGAAGTGAGAAATGTGGAAATAGATCATTCCGCTGACGTATATTATATTTTTATATATATTTAAAAAACTCATTAATAATTCATATATAATTCATATATAATTCATAAAACTCATTAATAATTCATATATAATTCATATATAATTCATATATATATAATTCATATATATATATAAATATATATATATATATATATATATATATATATATATATATATATATATATATATATATATTTATATATATATATATATATATATATATATATATATATATATATATATATATATATATACCGGGTGTCCCAAAAAAAAGTACTCCGGTTTGATTCGTAATAACTTCTAAACAAATAAAGCTTTTAACGAGAAATAACTTGCGTCAAATATAGGAAGGACTAACTTAGATTGTGATATATTACAGTTGTATTTCACTTAAAAATTCACGGAGATATTAATGTTTAAATTCGGGAGCATATTTCTGGATGTGTCTGAAATATGCAAAAAACGGCGTATCAAATATTAATCAAGATTTTCCCGACTGAAACATGCACTATTACCAGTAAATAAAATGACACTTGACAAATTGTTTATTATGAAACAAAGTATTATTATCTACAAAATACAAGCAAGTAAGGATTTATTCGTCCGAAATCCGCGTGTGTTCCTAGCACGAATACGTTTCCTTATTTCATGAGACCACTGCATTGTGAAGGATCGTCATGGATCGTTCGTAGTTCTGAATTAGGGTATGTTGTCACAATGGAATTGTGAATTTTCTAACTTCACATTGAATGAACTTTATAACTTCTGCAGCGTTCTGAAATCTTGTTAAGAACACCCAAACTCTTTTGCCTTTCTTAATCTTGGCAAGTTCAGAATAAACTGAGAATGAAACACAATCAAACTATGCAAACAACTCCATAAGTAAAGACATACAGTAACAATCAACTCCCCATTGCACATAATTTCGAACGTTCATATTTCAGGAAACAATGAGTTAACACTTACATGTAAGATGTCTAAATCTACGCCATATCCCTTACAAACCCTAACGACAATTCGCTGAAATACAAGTTAGCCTGATATGTCATTAAGCAAACAAACGCTGGAGTTAATATTTGATATGCCGATTTTCGCTAATTTTAGACACATCCCAAAATATGCTCCCGATTTTGAACATTAATATCTCCGTGAATTTTTAAGTTAAACACAACTGTAACATATCAAAATCTAAGTTAGTCCTTCCTCTATTTAATGTTATTTCTGTTTGATAGATTTACTTGTTTAGAAGTTATTATAAATCAAACCGGAGTACTTTTTTTTGGGACACCCGGTATATATATATATATATATATATATATATATATATATATATATATATATATATATATATATATATATATATATATATATATATATACGACAAGAACGCCATTCAACTTAATACGCATGATCTCTGCATGTCACAGATTTAAATCAGCGCAAAGGCCTGTAGGCAATTGTGCCCCAAGCTCACTACCAGCAACTGCGGACAGCTGTTTCGCCCTTTTGGGGCTCGTCAGCGCAATGTAGCTGATAGTGAGCTTTTCATCCGAAAAGTATTTATACAACCAACAATGAGATGATGGATGTGGGACACATAAATTATATATACGACAAGAACGCCATTCAACCTAATACGCATGATCTCTGCATGTCACAGATTTAAATCAGCGCAAAGGCCAATAGGCAATTGTGCCCCAAGCTCACTACCAGCAACTGCGGACAGCTGTTTCGCCCTTTTGGGGCTCGTCAGCGCAGTGTAGCTGATAGTGAGCTTTTCATCCGAAAAGTATTTATACAACCAACAATGAGATGATGGATGTGGGACACATAAATTATATATGCGACAAGAACGCCATTCAACCTAATACGCATGATCTCTGCATGTCACAGATTTAAATCAGCGCAAAGGCCTATAGGCAATTGTGCCCCAAGCTCACTACCAGCAACTGCGGACAGCTGTTTCGCCCTTTTGGGGCTCGTCAGCGCAGTGTAGCTGATAGTGAGCTTTTCATCCGAAAAGTATTTATACAACCAACAATGAGACGATGGATGTGGGACACATGAATTATATATACGACAAGAACGCCATTCAACCTAATACGCATGATCTCTGCATGTCACAGATTTAAATCAGCGCAAAGGCTTATAGGCAATTGTGCCCCAAGCTCACTACCAGCAACTGCGGACAGCTGTTTCGCCCTTTTGGGGCTCGTCAGCGCAGTGTAGCTGATAGTGAGCTTTTCATCCGAAAAGTATTTATACAACCAACAATGAGATGATGGATGTGGGACACATAAATTATATATACGACAAGAACGCCATTCAACCTAATACGCATGATCTCTGCATGTCACAGATTTAAATCAGCGCAAAGGCCTATAGGCAATTGTGCCCCAAGCTCACTACCAGCAACTGCGGACAGCTGTTTCGCCCTTTTGGGGCTCGTCAGCGCAGTGTAGCTGATAGTGAGCTTTTCATCCGAAAGGTATTTATACAACCAACAATGAGATGATGGATATATATATATATATATATAGAACAATTAGTGTTTGAACTATTTTAATCTATTAACATTGTATAGTACTTTAAACTACGGGACAATAAGTCAGTTGCATGCATGTTTGAAATATTTTAATCTATTAACATTGTATAGTACTTTAAACTACGGGACAATAAGTCAGTTGCATGCTTTTGCATATTTTTATATACATTAGCATACTCATTGTAAATTTAGTATTTTAATTAGTTTCATATAAATAGGAGGAAATATTATTGTAAAAAAACATTCCACCCAAGAAGCCGTAAAAGGCGAAACGTTTGGAAAATATACTTTGTGTATTTTTATGTCTGAAGAAATCTTATAGCCAAGTTCATATATGTATATATATATATATATATATATATGTGTATATATATATATATATATATATAT
>CACRXK020000111.1:0-99061 GCA_902702795.2 Paramuricea clavata
CCCCCCCCCCCCCCCCCTCTAATTCCTTGAGGCAATGATATTGTATTTAATTTGTCATATATAAATATCTTGTTAAACTTTCTGTAAAATAATTTAATGAGGCAGTGATCAACTCGAAAGCTTATTGCTACTTTGATCACTGCGTGCAATATGTATTATATATTTTTTCCTTCTTTTTTCAATAATATTATTATATCTTATCTAATTGTCTTTAAAATTTGTGTGTAAAAAAATTGTACGAAATTCATTAAAATTCTAAAATTCACTAGACTTGATTCACTTAGTTTACTCTATTATTGTTAGCATCATTTATTCATTTTATTTGATGTTAATGACTAAAGACTACTCAGTCGTAGTAGTTTGTTTCTGTATGTCCTTCCATAAGGATCGATAATTTGAGTCTTTCAGTTCAATTTGTGTTGTGCTGTACAGGGCTAATACACTTGCTGTTCCCCCTTTGAGTTTACTTCAGTGAATTATGCCTGGGTCGATGATCCCATTGCTCTCATTCAGCATTTAGGCCCAGGTTGTTTCCTTGCCAAAACAGATATAAAAAGTGCCTTTTGAAACATTCCTATTAGGCCTGCAAATTATGATCTTCTTGGAATCTCTTGGGGTGGGAATTTTATTGTGATAAAGCCATGCCAATGGGTTGCTCTTCTTCATGTCGTGTACATTTGAAATGTTTAGCACAGCAATGCCCATCACCATTTAAACATTCTGCATCTTATCCATATATTAAACGATTTTTTAATGGACGTGCACACATTCGTCCAATGTCGCATTAACCTTGAGAAATTCTTGCAAATGTGTGCATATTTGGGTGTGCCTATTGCACAAGAGAAACAAGTAGCCCGCAGAGCATCCTTCTCTTTGCTGGTATTGAACTTGACACAGTACAGGTGGAGGCCAGACTACCTTAAGGCAAAATTGGAAAATGCCACTCCCTCGTTTCATCATTTCTAACTCAGAAAAAGTGCAGTTGAAAGAGCTGCAATCTTCGATTGGGCTATAAATTTTGCTTGTTCTGTTATTGTCCCGGGTCGGGCTTTCCTCCGTTGTCTCATTTGACCTCACAAAACGTGTTAGATCAGCCAAACATTTTATTCGCCTGAGCAATTGGGTTAAAGGGGATTTGAGTTTCTGGAAATCCTTTCTGGATGATTTTAATGGCCATTCCATGTCTCTCAATAATAAATGGCACGATTCTCGCACCTTAAATTTGTAACACACATCCTATGGCACCTGGCCAAAGCACTGGAAGGTTTTAACATTACGATTTTTGAATGTTATCTTATTGTACTCAGCGTCCTTCTTTGGGGCGATCTAATGAAAAATCAGCGTATCTTTTTCACAGATAATGCGGCGTTGGTCGATATTAATTCATTCTCATCCGGTCAAAAAATAGCAATTTTGAGTGGTGTTGTTTGAACGCATATAACTTTCAAACTATACATCATAGGGAAACAGAAATTGCATGGTTCGAAAGAAGAGGACTTCCACTTTCCAGCGATACCAATTTCATCCCAAGCTTGGTTAACGATTTATTCGCATAAATTTGCATACATTATGATATGAAAAATTTTTTGCAAATATGCATATAAATGTATTTACCGGTTCAAATTTCAAATATGTCAAAGACACGGGTGTGATCAAAGGTTGTGATATACAAGTACCTGAAGTTTCATGCATGTAGCATAAATGGAAGTATTTTTATTGAAATAAATACCCTTATCAAAGGTCCTTTTTCATTGCTACAACATATTATCAATACAAATTTCCAACATTTCTTACTCTCCAAGGATAGTATGGCACCAAAAGAAGTCTGTGATACCCACAAAAGAACAATCAAATCACTATTTGCAAAATGTCTTTATTTCTACCGTTACTATATACATTCTTAGATAATCAGTACACCATTGACTTAGTTATCAGTGGTATAACCAGCCTCAAAATTTGGTCATGGTATTCAAATTTTAACTAATCATTGTTTTCACAATCTAGAACATGAAAATATTTGCATATAGCATGACCAAGTGTTGTTGGGCTGGCGTTGTCATTACTAGTTATAAAAAGTAATGTTTGCCAAGGCAGTAATGTTTGCCAAGGCACATAATTGGATTATGTGGTGAAAATATTTCCTTTTGTGCACAAAATATATATTGGACCACAAAAGACCTAAGACTGTAACCAAACTTATATTACATTCCACACATAGTAGGCCATCTTTCATAAACTGCCTAATCCCCAACCTATTTCTTGATTTGACAGTGTGCTCGTCAACAGCAATATTCTGTGATGGCTGGTACAGCTGTTGATGAAGTGTATTGTTGTAATCTTCAGTGACAGGGTCTACCATATTCAGAAACGCCATAAGCACCTTTGTACCTAAACCGAGAAATTATTTCTATTGCCCACAGACCATGATATAAGGTTTTTAAACTCCAATAATTTTCAATCTCACTGTCGACCTTTACCAAACCTGCATATACTAAAAAGGCAATCAACCTCTCAATCTCCTCAAGGTTGGCATACAAATAACCCAAAATCATCCCCATACAAATAACTCAAAATACGTAAATAAATATTTGCCCACATACAAATAACCCAAAATATCCCCACATACTAATAAAGAAGGGTCTTGGAGTCCACACTCCAAGACCCTTCTTTATTAGTATATGGGAATGATTTTGGGTTATTTGTATGTGGGCATATGTATTGGTATGGGAAAATACCTCCTGAAGCATTTCCTTAGTAAAAAAGAGCTCACAGTTCATATTTCTGGTGAAAGCTTGATCAAAATGGATCCTGGACATGTTGGTGAGGGGCAAAATCTGGGAGATTATTCCTGGTGTCAGGATCACCATATCTGTCATGTACTATGTACTATACCTCTACTAATCCTCCTACTGTCCCTCTACACTTACATGTTTTCCTAATGGGGGTTGGGGAGTGGGGTTCTCATGACTAATCAGAACTGCTACTTCCCTGAGGCTATGAAATGGGAGCAGCAGCCAGGAACAGGATCAATATCTTCATCACTGCAAATAAAAAATTTTTATAGACATAATTTACATGTTGCCACTTGAAATTATAATAAGAGCCAAACTAGTAGGATATAAGTATGAATACTTGGTCTATTATGTATGTAACAAACAAGCAAACATGTGCTCAAGGCTCACTTTACTTTGCCTAGGAATCAGAGTTTTTTATGCCTAAAGCACCATAAATTTTCGTCAACAATATAAATAAATACCAGGGTCTGAATTAATGCTTCGCAAATCGCAAAATGTGAAGTGATTTTGAATATTGCATAAAATTGCAAAACTATTTTTCTAAAAGTTGCGAAGCTTCTTTAGTTAGTAATGCAATGATTATCAACCTTCATATTGAGCTTTCTTCCATTTCACTCGAGTGTTTCAGCCATTTGTGTGGAGCATCTCACTTTTGAGTTCTGCGCACATGTTTCAGACTGAAAATAGCATTTCAAGTTCAACGTTGAAAATGACAATTCGTTGTTTGTTTAGCCATTAGGTTCACTGTTAATTTAAAGTTGTATAACTTGCATCTAGCATTTTAATTTAAAGAAGATAGAAATTATAGAACTTTAAACGGTGACGATGTATACCTGCATGTAACAAGTATAATAGACCTGCATAATTTGTAATTGCGGGGGACACATGCCCAATTGTGAATTATCCCTAAGGTTTATATTGTATAAATATGATAATTCCTTGACTTTACCAATGTTTATTGATTGGAGTCTATATTTGTTGATCAAGGTAGCTAGTACTTAAATAAAATTTAGGAAGATTTAAACTTTTCCGTATGTATATATATACTTGCGAAAAATGCAGCCTTTATTTTGGGGGCAAATACGAAAACATAACGTTTTGACATTCAACACATGGTAACATTGCTTCCATAATTACTGCATGATCACGAATTGCATAAATGTTTAAACAAATGCGAGAGCATGCATATTTTTATAATTTTCAATTTTAATACTTCAATTTTGATTTTTAGCGGAATGTAGGACTCAAAAAAGTAAATGTAGCGCATGTAAAATGACGTGAAATGATTGCAATCGTGTTCTAAATGCAAAATGCCTTACCTTAGCAACATCATTAGATGTGTGTACATCCCTTTTCGTGATGCTAAACAAATCGGCGGGAGGTCCTAATATGTGTGTTTTAACGAGAATACTTGGGGCGAGATACTTGGTAATACTAGTGAAGCTATACTAAATGCAAATAAATTTACAACGTCAAAATGCGTTTTGGCAAAGGCAAAACATTGAAATGGAATGTCTTAAATTGATAAATACTTGCATTGAAACTCCAGACATGACTACCAATGCCAGGTTGAGATACTTGTCTTCGTACAAAGACATTCTGTCATTACTAGCACATTACAGGAAAATATACAGGAACTCCGGCTCCGGTGCAGACCTCTAGCCTAAAGCCAATCAAAATATGTATCTAGGGTAAAAAAAAACACTCCGGAAGTGATTTCTGCAGTCGTTTACCAGGAAACTGTAATGCTTTACCAAGAATTTGGCATCCGAAGTCGGCCGAACACTTTCCGACCATGAGAATCACCATAATAGGCATAGATTATTTTGCAATTTTAAGAGACTGCTCCGAGCTATAGAATGCAAGATGGCGATTCTCTTAGTATATTTGTTATTATTATACGTTGAAAAGAAGCAAAGATACAAGCATTTGAATCAGGCAGGACATTCAAAATGCAACAGCAAAATTGGTAATGCATCATTTGCATAAATTTCACCACATTGATCATTTCGAGGTTAGAAATTTGCTTGAAATTGAGCGAGTAACAATAAAATTAAACAAATATTTCGGAATATATAGTTTAGATCAAGCGGAATTTTTTGGTGGCGTTGCAAATACTCATGGAGTTCTTTAATATATGTCGGAAATCTATATTGGCAGATCGAATTGAGTTAATAAAAAACAACCTCAATGGATCCAATGGTAATGGGTTCAGGGGCAAAATTCAAGGGTGTGTGTGTGGGGTGTGACACTCCCCCCGTAATGTGAAAAAAATGTGATTGGCAGGGCAATTGTATGTAACTCGCAGGGCAAAGAGCAAGATTAGATGCAGTAATACAGTTGTAGGAGTTGTTATTTTAGGATCTTAAGTTTCATACAGAAATGTTCCCTTTTTGTTAATAGTTAATAATACCCTAAAAGAGCCGATCTCTTATCTCTTTATACACTGTGTGCATGAGGTCGGTTATTTTCGACGAGCCGACAAAGGTGTCACCGTTGAATTTCGAACTTTGACCTTTGCTACTTGTGTTCTTGTGGTAACGTATATAAATACTTTAATTCTATAATTCGTTATTCCTGGGTGACTTAAATCGCATAAGTTACATCATACATGACAACATGGAAAGTCAGTATTATACTATTATTAATAATAAATACCATTCATCATGATTTATGTAAGATATGTTTACTTATTCTTTTCATTTATATTATAACCACATCCTAAAATACACGCTTTTAAATCACCTATTTACCAATCTCTATAACGTATGCAAATTTACCTGTCTACCTTTGCTGACCACTGATGAGCTGATCTTATATTTTAGTATTTATATTGAAAGTGTATAAAGAATTTTTTGCTATGGATATGAAATAAAATATAGTGAAATTTAATATATTTTAGAATTAGCAGGAGTGCAAGTTGGTAACTTGGTAAACAAATTAAATAAAAACACGGAAGTAAGTTCGCTACACACATGTCGCACGATGTCGGCTTACAAAATCAGTTTAAATAATACTTATAATTATAGACTAATATAGTTTTGAAATAAACTATGAATATTACCTTAGTACTTACCCTTCGATTATATTACAACAATGTAGTAACTTATGGTAAAAAAATTCTGTGTTCGTTTTGTAAGATGTAACTTGTTTTGCAGCTTAACAGATGAATACAGTATATCAAATTAATAAACATTTTTATTCTCACATTGTTGTAGAGCAACATAGGAAAAAGGGTAGAAAACGACCATATCAACAAAAAATTTAACGTTCTAGCTGCAATAAAGAAATTTTCAGTGACAACTTTCCGAAGCATAACAAAACTGCACATAATGGACAGGCCAAAATTATCTATATACTTGATCCTTCCCAAAAAAAATATTGTTTGCATTGCCTGGCCACGGTAAGTAGTGGACTGAATTAATGAATGTATATTTTACTTTAGTCATGTTTTCATTTTATGATACTGGAATATTAATAGACATGAATTTTGTTGCTCATTGTTTTAAGTTAAAATGTTGAGCAACAAAAAATATGTCTATTAATTTAAAGTTTGCTTAATAGGAAGCTATTGCAGCAACAGTGGAGAATAGTGAAAATGAGGATGAAACATAATGATCATGAAACAATGGAATCGCCGACATTGGGTAGTGTGGTAGCAGAACCTGTAGTTCTAATCGAAAACAGCACCTCATCAAGTGCTTGCAATACCGACTTAGATGTTCAAGAGGCTGCTGAATCATTATTATCTGATATTAATTCCATGTCGGACTTGTCAGAAGTGAAGAGCTTAAATGACAAGGTAAACATTACAAGTGAAATTATGTGTTTGACTTGAGATTTAGTAAAAACCATTTTCGAGCTAACAGGTTTTGGAAAAACTATTATCGCAGAATACAATGTCATATATAATGTTAGCATGCGAGGTAGAGTCTTCTGGTCACAATAGATTTTTAATAGTGTCAGTGCAGTTCATCTTGAATGTATAAAAAAGATTTGATACTCATGATAAAATACATAATTGATAATCCTATGCAATGCACCCTAAACTGATAAACTAATGAACTACTTTTTGCACTTTTAGGAATTTGCAGGTGGCGAAAAGTTTTCAAACATTGATATCACAAATAAAAACAATGATGAAATAACATGGCTCACATGTGCAGGGCATGTGTGTCCTTTTGCAATACAGCACACAATGTCAAAGCATAGTAGATCAAGCAGTGTCGGAGAAAAATACAAACGTCAAAAACGGTAAAGATCAGTGGTTTATCGCAGCAAATTATCAAAAATTGTTCTCATGTAATAAAGAAAGCTCAAGAGATTGAGATAGGATGTCCATGATTGGCAACAAACGGTCATGAAGTAAGCCATGATCCTAGTGAAAGGCCACCAAACATGGACAATGATCAACATAAGTTTTTAATAAATCTTGGTCCTTGCCAGCCCCAATTGAAGTCATTCCCTGAAAATGAAGCAATACCAAAGAATAAGGATTACAGCCAAAAAGAGGATAAAGCACACTGTTTTGGATGTTCACTATTTCCCTCAGGTCCCGGTAGAAAGGGAAGTGATCAAGCTTGGGTAAACTGGATCAGAGCGTGGCACAAAATGAAAAGCGTTGGCACAAATAAACCAGGAAAGCTTGTGCAACATTTTTCTAGTGCTTCCCACCAAGCCGCTCTTGCAGATTTTGCTAGATTTTCCATAGAATCCTCTCACATTGATGTCGTAATCAATGCACAAATGAAGGAAATCCTTATCCAAGAAAAGGCTGATGAAGAAAAGAGCAAAGCAATTACGACAATACTTTTTGATGTCGCTAGAACATTGGCCAGGCAAACATTAGCTTTCAGGGGATCTGGCAATGATGATGATGGTAATTTTATACAGATTGTCCATCTCCTTTCAAGGCATTGCAAGGATTGCATCTAAAATCGTGGCTTGAAGAACAGCGATTTAAACCATACAGTACGACATATACAAGTTCAAAATCCCAAAATGAAATGTTGCAGTTGTTGGCTCAGTCGGTAAGGAAGGAAATCAGGAGCAAAATAAATACAGCCGGTGTTTATTCTGTCTCTGCTGATACTACTCCAGATACTTCGAATCAGGACAAGCTTGTCGTCGCAGCAAGATATGTTGATTCCTCTGGTGTTCCCCGAGAGAGTTGTAGAAATGAAAGAGTCCATTGACAAGACTGGCGCTGGTACAGCTAAGGACATAATATGTTCTTTGAAGGATAATGAAATAGATCTGGACATGCTTTCTTTTCAGACTTACGATTTTACAGCGTCACTGTCTGGGAGACTGAATGGTGCAGAAAAAGTCTTGCAGGACATTCTCAAGCGACCAATTCCCTATATTCCTTGCCAGGGTCATCGATCTAACAAATTTAACGACCATTGTTACATCCATGTACGATGGACTGGAAGATATTTATGTGTTCTTCAGTAAGAGCACAAAGCAAAATAAGGCAATGAAAGATGCCACAAAGGAAATTGAAAATGCGAGTTGAGGAACTTATCGAAGACCAGATGGGTTTACTGTTCTGAGTCTATTGATGCTGTTTGGAGGAGTTATGAGCAAATCCCAGGAGCAATTGATGCCGCTATTTCACGCGATAACATGGAAGGCAAAATTAGGACAGAAGCTCCCGGGATCAAGACGAAATTGCTAAGTTTTGACTTTGTCTTCGTTCTAATGTTTATGAGGCTTGTCATGAAGAAGACAAAGATTGTGACGAAGCAATTGCAAGAAGAACAGCTCAATATTCTAGACATGCTGAATTTGATCGATTGTACAATACAAAATTTGAAAAGTATTCCAAGTGATACTTCTGCAATGGACGCGGAACTCGATGCGATCGTTGAGGTTGGAAATAAAGTCAATATCGACGCAATTGGCCAGTATCAACTTCACCATAGACCAAGGAGACCTCCACGACGAATCGCTGAAGATCCGGAAGCAAGCACGCATATGTCATTCAAAGAATTCTACCGAAAAGAGATGTGTGCAGTGCTCAACTCTTTGATTACCGAATATGATGACAATATGAAAGTCTGCTTAAACAAAATAAAGCCCTTAGCAGATGGTCTCCAACCTCCATTAAACAAACAGAGTGATGAAACAGTCAAAGCAATGTGCAGCATTTCCAATGTGCGCTTAATGGGTTAACTGGCCTATCTGCCCATGTGTCTGGTTAACCCATTGAGTGGCGATGCACGCTGATGACCCTACTTTAGTATTTTACTCTGTCTAACGCCAGACGATTTTACTCTGTCTAACGCCAGATGATTTTACTCGTCAAGGGGAGAGCGCTGGCGCTTAATGTGTTAACTGGCCTATCTGCCCATGTGTCTAGTTAACTTGCCTATCTGCCCATGTGTCTAGTTAACCCATTGAGTGGCGATGCACCCTACTTTAGTATTTTACTCCATCTAACGCCAGACGATTTTACTCTGTCTAACGCCAGACGATTTTACTCTGTCTAACGCCAGACGATTTTACTCTGTCTAACGCCAGACGATTTTACTCTGTCTAACGCCAGACGATTTTACTCTGTCTAACGCCAGACGATTTTACTCTGTCTAACGCCAGACGATTTTACTCTGTCTAATGCCAGACGATTTTACTCTGTATAACGCCAGACGATTTTACTCGTCAAGGGGAGAACGCTGGCACTTAATGGGTTAACTGGCCTATCTGCCCATGTGTCTAGTTAACCCATTGAGTGGCGATGCACCCTGATGCACCCTACTTTAGTATTTTACTCTGTCTAATGCCAGACAATTTTACTCTGTCCAACGCCAGACAATTTTACTCTGTCTAACGCCAGACAATTTTACTCTGTCTAACGCCAGACGATTTTACTCGCCAAGGGGACAGCGCTGGCTCTTAATGGGTTAACGGGCCTATCTGCCCATGTGTCTAGTTTACTGGCCCATCTGCCTAGTTAACCCATTGAGTGGCGATGCACCCTACTTTAGTATTTTACTCTGTCTAACGCCAGCGTATTTTACTCTGTCTAACGCCAGACGATTTTACTCGACAAGGGGAGAGCGCTGGCGCTTAATGGCTTAAATAAAGAACTTTACAAGTCACTAGAAGGACATATTTCTCAAGCCACTGGCTCGTCAAGTCTTCAAGTGCCATGCAAGACTTTCACCCGCCCTCTCCGTGCTTATTTACAACATGTAACTACTGCATTCTTTATAAATACTTTGGCTATGTTTATTACTTGTGTGTAGTCTTTGTGTGGGCGTTTGTTTTACTCCACCTTTTCTGTGCGAACAGGTAACAAACTCTGATTTACGTATTCAAAAAGTAAAATTGTAACATTTGTTATGAAATAATAATTCAGCATGTGCTCTATGCGCATAGCCATTTATTTCCCAATTGCAGTTTCGCCTATTTAATGTCTGCTTGATATTTTGCCCAGAAAACGGAGCTCATCATGACTTGGGAATGCCGGAATGAGCATGGTATTTTGCAAGGGAAGCAATAAATCAGAAATTATTTAATGTCTTTTTACTTATTCTTTTGGCTGGTGATGTGGCAATAAATCCTAGCCTGTGTTCTTCTTGAAACAGTGTAATCAAGTGCTTGGCACTCAACGCGAGATGCCTTAAGAGCATTCAGAGATCCAGGGACAAGATGGACAAAACGAATAGTGTTAACGATCTTCTCTTCTTCCTATGCCAACTCAATAACACTCCTACATGCGGTAGCAACATACTAGATCTGGTGATTACAAGTGTGCCAAATCATGTTTGCTTGACAGAAATTTTATCTCTGGAACAATCATTGGTACAGACCGTGATGCTATTTCATTCGATTTTATTGCTTTCATTAAGCTTCACGGAAATCTGTTAGCATAGTCTATGTGAAAGGAGATTTAGATGGTCTACGTACTGCTCTACAGGCAACTGATCTATCTTCATTGATATCAGATTCTGATAACAATGACAATGATTGGCAATGTTAGAAGAACATGTTTCTTTCCACAGTTTCTGCCTTTATACCCAAGAAGAAGATCAAAGGTCAAAATCTGCTACCATGGATTAACAGTGACATACTTCATATGTTCAAAAAGGACTATTTGGCATAAAATAAAAGCCAACCCTACCAGTTATGTGGAAGACAAACACAAGAGCCTTCGTTCTGAGATCAAGAAATTGTTGCGTGAAAGCCGTGAGAACTATTTTGGTTCAATTGACAATAGCGTTAAAGATAACCCAAAGTGATTTAGTCCGCATTAAAGCAAAGATCAAAGTTTTGTATCATTCCTGATCGTATGTTCATTCCTCCATCACCCGCTACTGCATTCTTGAATCATCCCGACCAGTCAAACCTCCCTTCCAGACCAATTGCCACAAACCCTAACAAAATAGCTGACTTCTTCAATACCTACTTGGCCTCCATATTTACATCCGAAAGCCTCCCTGTTCAACATGCTAACTAGACAGATCCAGTTTTAACTGAACACAAACTAACTGATTTAGAGGTAGAAACGTTACTTAGCTCCCTTGATACTAACAGAGCAACCGGATCAGCCAAAATCTCAGCCAGACTTCGAAAAGAAACCACCTTGGTAATCACTCCCTCCATCTGCAAAGTATTCAACAAATAATTGCAACAAGGAATGGTGCCACAAGATTGGAAACTAGTGAACATTGTT
Organism: Paramuricea clavata; assembly: GCA_902702795.2. Classification (NCBI taxonomy): domain Eukaryota; kingdom Metazoa; phylum Cnidaria; class Anthozoa; order Malacalcyonacea; family Plexauridae; genus Paramuricea; species Paramuricea clavata. Next base: position 11,476 of record CACRXK020000111.1, read on the forward strand.
CTTGTTTATAAGAAAGGTGACAAAGAATACACAGAGAATTATAGGCCAATTTCTCTCCTGCCAATTCGCAACTTGAGCTAATGCAAAGCTCATGGTAGTTTAGTCATCACGGCAGAATTTTGCATGATGGTGGCTGTTTATTTTGCATATGTGTGTGTGGTCTGAAATTCGTGTGTATGAAATTTACACAAATAATATTTTTGTTTAGTTCTCAATAAAAGCTTTCCAACATTCTGTGAGGTTTGTTTTAGTCTGTAGTCTAACATGGGATCTCTAAGAGTTATTGATTTTGAGATATTTAACATGACAATCGGCCCGAGGGAAGGCGAACATGACTTCAATTGGACATGAACCAACACAAATTTAGACTTTTCACACATTTTAAAGGTAAGTACATCGCTAAAATTTGTGTAAAATAAGTAAGACACACTTGTTCATCACTTACAACAGGCAGTTCTGTGGTCAGGTCGTAGTTAATAGTTCTAGATGCAAAAGTGTTTTGACATCAAGTCAGCTTAAAACAACACATGCTTGATCAAGTGTTCCATTACAAACAAAAACATTAAGGATGCATGGAAACTATCCATTTAAAGTATCAGCTTCTTCATTTTCAAAGATTTAAACTGTTGAACAGTACTTTTAAGTACTATTGGCTGCTGTTAAAGAATTTACAAAAGAGAAATATTTGTTTGTGTATTTAAATTACTTGATGATCGCTGTCGCTGCTTGAAATTTGTTGGCTTTGACCGCTTTTGCTTCATGTTTTGGTGTGTTTTTTTCAAAAAAAAAGATGGAGACTGCAAATGAAACTGTGTTGAAAAAGAAAGGATGAACATGTTGTGTACCGCTTTGTAAAAGCAACAGCATGAAAAATCCGGAATTCTAATTCCACCAATTTCCTCAGGAGTGAAGCTTAAAAGAAACATGGCTAAATTTATTAGGTTACAAAAACAACCTTTAAAAAGCCACAAAGTCTGTTCACTACACTTTCCTGGTGGCAAGAAAGTATTAAATTTATTACCAACTGCTCCTATGTTATCATATGGACAAACAAACAACAGCAGTGAAGGTAGAAAATGCTCAGGTCCTAAGACAAGCAGTGATCCAAGTACTCTTCTTGAAACAACAAATGAAAATGAAGGAGCTACATTTACAAAAAAGTGAATATGCCAAGTTAAAACAAAAATACGACAAGTTATCAACCAAATACAGACAGTGTGTACTTCAAATTGAACATGTCATTGCAAGTGATGCAAAAACTTTAAATTTTACACAAGTTTTCCAAATTATGCAACTTTTTAAAGTATTCTTTGATTATCTACAACCAGTGTTTCGAGCGAGCTACAGCCCTAAAATCAGGACAGCCTGGTTTTGGAGAGAACCGGGAGAGTGTGGGTTTGTTTTTATAAATACGAACAACTATATCAGTATATGTTTTAATATTAGTGATATTTACCATCTTTCTATTAAAAAAAAAATGAACGAAACAACTGGACAGGCTCACGAAAATTGTGACTAACTGACTTATCATTTATAATCATTCAGTCTAATCTTATACTTTATCAAGTAATTGTAAACATATTTTTGTTATAGTTGACTTCTTCGTCTTTGTCACTTTGTGTCGTATATTGGCACATCATTAATATAAGATATAAAGTACAAAAACAAGTGTGGCCTAGGTGTGGGAAGTCCAAGTGAAGTAGCACTTTGCAACGAGAATGCAAAACAGTCAAAATTTTCGTCAACTAAAGTGGACTTGCCAGCTTGCAAAAATCGGGGAGAAACTTTGGCAACAAACAAAGCTTTCAAGGACAACCAACAGCAAATATACAGCGACAGACCATCCTTTGAATGATCCTGAAGAGCAAGAGTTGTTAAAAGTTGAAGAAAGGTCAGAAATCCTTTACTTTGTGTACTTTGTTTACGAAAAAATGTGGGAAAATACAAAATATTTCAAATAAAATCTAAGCCCTGTAGCGTGGACAGTGTGTAAACACGAAAACAAGGCTCATTAAATATACAAAAAACTGAATATTAAATCACATCACTCAAAATGGCACCTAAAACTGCTGATTTGAAGACTCTTATTGGAAAAAGAAACAATGCCTTGCCCTTGTCATGATGACAATGCCAGAAGTCAATCTCTAATTTGAAAGTCAAGGCTGTTGAATTTCTCACCTGTTGACTGACAATCTGGTGCTTGAAAAAATATGAACCTTTTAATAAATTGGCAGCTTGTAAAATGTATAAGCATAAACGTATATGTTTATATGTGAAATATAAACCAATTTCCATTGACATAGTAAATGTGATAAAATTGAATGCATTGATCTAAAAATCAGTGATCGTCCTTTGTGTCGTAAAAATCATGATAGTCCTTTGTGTCGCATTTTTCGAGGCTGTGGGCACTATTTCCACCTCAAGTGTAACCTGCCAGACGTCAGTGCTTGTCCGATTTGCAAATACCCTCTCAAGTCAAAAGCAGAAAGCTTGGGCCAACGAGGCAGTCATAAACGGTGATTCTTCTACTTTGCTGGCAAAATTATAGTCGTGTAGTGACCGATTGCCAGAAAATTTAACTCCAAAATCGCAGTGAAAATGCCTTCTTTCTCAAATGCCCGAGCCACTCATTCCAAATATTTCCCGATATATGCCTTCGCTTCACTTCCTTTAGAATCATAACACGTTTTTGACCTATTTGAGAGTGACCTTGCATATGCCGTTTTTTGAATGGGGATAATTTCAAAACTAAGCAATGAAATGCAAATCCCAGCGACAAATTTTTCAAAAATTTTATATTTTAAAGGATTTCATTGAATTAAATCCAAAAATTTAAAAAACCAGGCACCCCAAAGGCTTTATTTACAACCGTGTTGAAATACTGGCTTAGTGCCAAAAGTTAAACAAATGCTCTGATTGGTCAAAAACGAAATTCACCCTTGTTGCTTGCAGGGGAGAACTTGGTAAATTCCCTCTCCTCTTAACAATCAAGAAAAACATAATTAATTATTTTAAACATATCGACCAGCTACCCGATGACTCAATTGCGAAACAAAGCTTTAACATATCCAAAGATCTTTATACAAACAATAAAGAATCATATTACTCAAAAGCAGTTAATCTACTGAAACCTTACTACCCAAATGAATCAAATATTGAACTAGCTCTCTTAAACTATGACTCTACGTCACTTGTAAACAAAATGAAAGAAAAATACATCATTCTGGAAACATAAAATAACGAACTCCTCAAAACTAGCATTTCTATCCACTTTCAAAACAGAATACAAAGTTGAACCATACCTATCTCATTAAAAATCCAACAACAAGAACATTTATGGAATTTCGAATAAGCAACCACAAACTACAAATTGAATATGGGAGATACCAAAATATCCCTCATGAAGTACACACTTGTAAACTGTGCAATTCTGGCGAAATAGAAGATGAATTTCACCCCAGTCTTGCATGCCAAAAATACAATCACCTTTGAGACAACTCAGATCCGATTTTGAAAACAATTATTTGATCTGAATGTAACAAATGAGAGTAAACGAAAATTACTGTAACACACAATGAATTCCAACGAACCAGTAATCATTAATCTGTTTTCTGAATTTATCACCACATGTTTTGCTAACAGAGAAAATAGTCTCAGATCCATGGAACAAAACGCAGTAAGATAAATAATCTAACTACTGCATGTATATACTCATAAAAAAATAATATACACTATTAGTCATATATAATAGCCAATCTATTAGTGACATTGTTATAGAAACATTAATTCTTCATGTTCTGATGACTATTATATTTAAGGGAATATAGGTTTGTAAAATATCAAATTCTGGAAATAATAGCTGCACATTTGATGATTTTCTTGGAGAATAGAATAAAATAGAAACTTTAATAAACTCTCCACAAAATGCATGGCCAGAAATGCCGGACATTTTCTAACCAGCGGTTTTCTTCATAATATATATCCATATGTACTCCCATTGCGATCCCGATTTATCCCTATAAGCAAGTCGGAATACTCCAAAAGCAATCCAACATGGCTACAAACACATCAAAGCGGTCGAGAAATGTTGTTGATTATAAGCAACTAAACGCGCTATCGTCTGTCGTATTATATGACACTAGTACTGTGAAGAGAAAAAGAACATGTGGCAGCTTTTACCAAGTCGAACGAATAATAACGAGGCGCAGAATTTGCCATGTAAGTTGTGTTTTCAATTCGCTTTTAATATTTTAAAACTATACCTTCAATCTCGCTTTCAATATAAATATAATATACTTGTAAAGGTTTACATTAAATCATAGACGTCATGTTTGTTTTCAGGGAAATGAATACTTGGTGAAGTGGAAGGGATGGTCCCTGGAATCGTCCACATGGGAACCTGAAGATAATTTAACGCCAGATCTGTTAAGGTTTGTTTAATATTTATAATAACCCAAATGAATATTGACCAAAAGTTGAGCTTATTAAACATTGTTAAAATGTGAGGTCTCATGGGTATAAATGAACATGAATGGCCTTTGACGAAGAGCTGTTGTATGCTAAAATAAATTTTAATACACTTTGTAATATTCATTAATATCTATATTTGCAGAAACTATGAGGAACCAGCAGTTGTGACAGACGAGAGGCTCCAAGTGGCATCCCTGCAATTTACTTGTGCTATCACTAGTGCTCTTCGAAGCAGAAGATCAGCACCGGTATATGCCAGCATTGATTTAGATGTATGGAGATATGTCGTGTATATGAAAGGAGTTACCTCTGAGCACCGTGGCCATCATTTATACCAGAAGAATGATTTTATTAAATTGAAGTACCTTCCGGATTATTGGTGGTACCACGTGGATATAGATGGAAATGGCATTTCAGTGGACTTCCCATTAAAAGCCAAACCGATATTATCTTGGTCACCAAAAAACTTTGTCAAGACAAATGGTGGAATGGTTGCGGGAAAAAGATTTCCAATTGAAAAAGTTTGTTTAACAGTTATTAGGAAGTCTTGTACTGCTGAACAAATTTGATTTTAAATAGAGTGGTCATAATATATGTAACCACAGATAAAATTGCAACTACTGTATTTTGAATAAAAGATTCAGGTGTTCTCTGGTTTAAATATTTAACAATTATTGAATGAGGTTGAGCACGATATGAAGAATTATCAAGCCTGAATTCAATAATTGTTTCATTATTTATTTAGAAATTTCAAAACATTTGTATTTTATTTGTATTAAGAAAAAAACAATTCCTTAGTCCTTCGGCAGCCGTCGTCGCATCATATCAATGGCGTCAGCGAGTCAATATGATTCTCGTCGTCATAGTAATATGGCGCAAACGCGTCCAAAATTTTTTCATATTTACTCTTTGACGTCATTTTGCTAATATGAATGTGAAAAATCCGTATTTGGTTAGCCATTGAGTTGATATGACAATTTCACAGTTGACTGTTAGCCAATCAGAAAGCAGGAATTATTCAAATAAATAATAAATATTGATTACGAGCTTTTGACTGCCAGTCTGCAGTCTTCCACCGTCTACTCCACTTGTCAAAGACTGCAGACTGGCAGACAAAAGCTTGTAATAAATAAATATTTTTTACCAGATAAAGGCTGAATCTTTAATTATGAATCCTGGTTTCGCCTCTTGTATTTTTAAATATACTGTATTTTGATAAAACTAACCCTTGACTGGTTCCAATAAATTAACTTTATTTACATAATATTTATTTTAAAATCTATTTTATTTACAATATATCGTTCATCCCTAAATGTTGTTGTTTTCCTTATTTGTTAAGCTCTCTCTAAAGAGCTTTTTCAATTTCTCCAAGCTCCTTAGTTTTGTCAAGACACCTAAATCTTTAAGTTTGTGTTTGATTTCATTTGCTGTCAATGAGTTTATGTCAACCTCTGTTTCCTCATTAATTTGTGCGGACACACGAATTCGCTTTGAACGGCTTTCCTTTATCGCACTTTCCCAGTAGTTCTTGTTCCTTTTCAAGTAGGGCCTCGTTATACGTTCACAGTTGGACAAGTGCTCGACCCGTTTTCCAACAAGAAGAACATCTGTGGGGGCATCCCATTTGTTGGACCTTTGCAAATGGACTCTTCTGCAATCGTCATTAAGTTTTTCGACTCCTATGATAGCAAAATAATAAAAACACTTAATGTAAAATGATTGAATGCATAATATACACAAGTTTCAACAATAAAGTACAATACCGTGGCCAGTAAATTTCTTTACTCCATGATGCATTTGCATGAAACGTGGTACATGGTAAACCATGGCATGCATATATGGAGTGATCCTTGCTGGCTCGTACCCCAAGTTCTTGCCATTGAGCGAGAGGAATAACTTCACCCAATTCACAGCCTAAAATGATAAATATTGTATGGTACTTTTTATTGCTGCAGTATTGAATTAATTATTTTTTTCAGTTTTAAGCAAAACTTACCTTGTCAAAGTAATTCGTTATTTGTTCTTCTGTTGGGGACACAACACCCAAAAGTTGACAAATTTCATTAAATTCCTAAAAAAATAGATCATGTCGAATATATTTTAATCAAAACATATATTATTAATATATACATAGCAAAACATTGCCAATGTGATTGTCCTAATCACTACCTGCCAGAGTCTAACAATTGTCCCACTTGTACTATCTGGAAGTATGCTAGACAGCTTGCTTGGCAACTCCTTAAGGAGCAGACGCTTGTCTGACCCCATAAGGCTTGTGAAGTCATAGAGGCCACCTCGACCGCCCTCTTCAACTTTCTCCCATACATCAAATGAGACACCACAACTTTGAACGGTCTTGATGAGGGCATCCAAATTCTGATTTGACCTGTCCATTGGTCGTTTATTTAAATTCGCTTTTCTGTCCATCTCTACGGCATTTATCACTAGGTTTTTGGTCAGTTTGTCTATAAGAGCAAATAAAAATTACCAATCATAAATTATTTGTTTGATCAGTGGGTGATCCACTTGACCATGTGCCTGCGATACTTGAAATTTTGAACGTGCTAGATTGTCACGTGTAAATAGCCTGCAAGATTAGAAACCCTCATTTTTTCAAGTTTGTGTGCACAAGAGAGATTCACAGTTGCATTAGTGATAATGACCCTTCTTGGCCCAAAACTATGGCAAACTATAAGCGCCTCAGAAAAGATGCACAAATGGTGACACTGCTACTTAAACAGTTCCTTACCTGTAACACGCAGCATCAGATGAAGCTCGTCCAGCACAACATTGCAGAGAGGAATGTTTACCAGAGGCTTGAATGCGCATGAAAAAATGTTCTTCATTGAACATTCGATAATATCCTTAGTGGTCCTTGTCAGGTTCTCCCAATAAAAATTTTGGTGCTTTGATACATCACATCTAAAAGTTTTAAGAGGTTACAAGATAATCTCACCAAAACCCACAAATGATGGCAGGCGCTCAAGGCACATGGTATATTGTTTGTTTTCCTAGAAAGCCGAAATATCTAAATAAAATGAAATCCTTTGACCAATTGTTTTAACAGCATAGACTCCTCTGCAGGCATTTCTGTGTGGTTGCCCAGTGTTTTGTTCATCACACACAGGGAACCAGTAGGGAGATGCCTGTGCTGGAGGCTAACAAAGGCAGTTCTACACAGGAATTGCCCCCCCCCCCACAAAAAAACCTTGCTGTCTTGCTGTTAAAATTAATTTCAGGCCAGATACTTTAATAATATTTATTTAACAAACTTAAGATACCTGTCTTTCTTATGAATCTTGCACCATATACAAGCATGGTCAGATGTTGCACACTTCATCCCCATCATAAGAAGCAAAAACTAAGAAAAATGGAAACAAATGGCAGACCTCTCAACTTTGCAGAGAAGTTAAGAGTGAGATTGGAGATGTGGATGACACCCTTTGTAAAAGTCCGGGGGTCCTGAAATGGCATTTCGTACATTAATAATGAGAGTTTTTAATGAAATACATTGCTTCATAATTTCCTTTAAGACAAGGCACTTTAGTTACAATAACTGTATTTCTGTGACATACAGTAATGAGCTTAAATTTGCCTTTGATAATTTACATATAGAATTCTGCTCCGACTGACTCTGCCTTTTGTCCGCCGTATTTACATATGCATACTATTTTGTATCCAAATTGTCGGGCTGTATAAGGGCTGTATATGCAGGAACAAGTACACGCGATTATATATTCGATTCGCGATCTGTATGATTAATAATGTGCATTTAAGAATACAATATTATATTTATTTATTGAAAAAATACTATGAAACTGCTATATGCGTGAGATTTACTAAACGTAGCGTGAGAGTGAAGCGAATTGCGTGAGAGTTGAGAGGTCTGAAATGGTGATTTTTTAATGTTCCCAAAATAATAGCTCTGCAATAATATTGCAATGCACTACACTGTACCAACTGAATTACTGATAAATGGACTTATGTGATCTATGTAATATTCATAATAATACATTATTTATGTGTGACAGTGTACCTTGTAATCTCCTCCAAGATAAACTTCCACTGGAATACTGCTGCCATTGACTTCAATTCTCTTGCTTTCAACCAATTTGTTGACTTGCTCAAATATAGTAGAGCAAGAACTTTTGAGCAAATCGTATGACTCGTGGCGTTTAATGATAGCAAGTGTGTGGTTACCTATTTATTAACAAATAAAAGTAATAAAAAATATTAGATCTAAAATAAAAGTATTATAAACCTAATGGCTCCTTAAAACCCTTTACCACACAATGCCCCATGTGCTCTTCTTTAGCATTTAGACTACTCATGACCTTATGACAGATGATTTTACCCCCATCATCTTGGCAAGGAAAGAGTCATGCATGATAATGGTTAAACTTTTTGTTATTATTGCACAATCGTCATTATGGCATATACACAGTCGTACCTTTTGATGACATAACATCTTTTTTGTTGTTCAATATGGAGAAAGAAATAACAACAAAATTTGTTAATCGTGACATCTTTGCACCATCCCCGGATAATTTAATGTCCAATTTAAATGTTGGATCGGAAATGTCAATGGTACCCTGGTGTATCTAAAAATATTATAAAAATATATTTGATTACTGTAACTTTGTAGTCTTAATCATAAACACGACCTAATCAGTGAACAGGCATATGGTTGCCCCTTACACAAACGAAATATTTGGCAAAGTGTTCTCCACTAGTTAGTTAATTAATAGATGCCGTTGTCCGGTATTATGGAATCAATATCCCTCAGATAAACATGCTACATTTTGGGGTATAAAAAACAAATGCAACATTTTCATGTTATATTGTTTTATCAATGAAAGTGTTGGAAATACTGACCAAGACTTTTTTGTCATACATGTAATTTTAATCCATTACTAAGCTGCAGAGCTTCCCCCTTGACAAGTAAAATTGTTCGGCGTTAGACAAGCAAAAAACAAGTAGGGCTCACTGGGGCGTATTGCGGCTCAATAGATTAAACAGATGTCAACTTACCATGCCTTCGACAACTGATTTCAATTCAGACATGAAATCAAGTTGTGCCCCAGGTGCTGTGCCTGGCGTACGGACAATATGGCTCAACTTATTGATTTCATCTTTGCATTGTTTGATCAAGTATGATCTTGGCAACCCATCATACAACATTGTCAACTCATGATATGAGGCATCTCCTATGCAAAATTTGTCGAGAATGAAAAGAATATTCTTCACTTTTTGTTTCTCTTCCTCAGAAAGATCCTTGTATCCTCTTTTCTCCTTTGACTGGTATGAGAAGGTGTGTTGTTTGCCATTCTCGTCAACAAAGCTGACATCTTGAATGTCTAATCCGAAAGTTTTCGAGAACCACAATGCTTTCTCAGTGTGAGTTTTCAACTCCGACAGTTTTCGCCTTTGCTGCCGTTCTGATACATCTGTGATCTTCTTTCCTCCATTATTGAAATTGAGATCCCGGCCAAGTTTCTCAACATTGTCCTTAAGGCTTTTGTTCTCAAGAGTTAATTCCTCAACTTCCTTCCAGGCATTGCAAAGTTCCTCAGTTTTAGCTTGATCAGCCACTTTTGCATCCGATAAAGACTTGTCGAGCTCTTTGTTTACCATTTCAATCTTTGCACACTTGAGTTTTTCTGTGGCCAAGGCAGAGTCTACCTCACCAACTGTCACCAACTCATTTAACCTCAGGGCTAGATTTAGGTCTTTCTGGCAGAGCTTTCTGTATACTGCCCCACTCTTTTCCCAACAAATTTCTGCCTGATCTCGCTACACGCTTTCTCTAAACGTTTCTCTACACGTTGACACTTTTCTTTCACTCTGTAGCCACAATGCGTGTACAGGAATGTATTCAGTAATTGAATATAGCTACATGTAGTACCAGATGACATGAGCTGTGAAATTTGCTTTCTGAAATCACCCCATTTCCGTAGGCTCTCGTGCGGCATGTGTATCGTGAGAACGATTTCTTTGTCTAAGGCACATTGCTTATTTGCATGTGTTAAACAATGGTTCGTATCTACGCGAACACGGTCCTTAAATTATTTCCATTTGATGATTTCTCGAATTCGAAGGTCTATATTTCCCGCTGACATTTTGAATGAATATAACACTGATGTCGGGTTAAGCTCGTAGCAGACCGTAGGCAATCGGTGGCCAATAGCGTGGCGACTTTATGCGTATCTTAGCAACAGACTGCGGAGAATGAAAGGCGAAGGTTTCAGGAGTATTTTCACGTTTATTTGAATGTAATCGGCCCAATATTACGAGAATTATGAGCATAAATGTAACTCTGACAACGGAAGGAAAGCTGGCATGTCGTCCGCTGAGACTATTCACGTTAGATGCTGGTTTAGCTGTTTAAATAAAAAAAAGCAGACTGCTTTGCTTTATGTATAAAGAATCAAGATGGCAGAGTCTTCGACAAAATTATTCAATCACCTATAACTAAGACAGAATTTGATGGATTTTGAAACAGTGAGGAGTATGTACGGCTTTAACATTTGGTTCCACAGAAGTATCAGACATTTTGGTAAGAAATTACTACGATAATATTCTTATATTTTTTGCGGAAAGCAGACTGAGTGTTACTTCTGTTGACCACTTGTGTTGTTCATATAGTTTGCTCGAATAATTGGATATTAAGGGTATGACAGATTCTGCCTAGCAGAACAAGGAAAATGTTTTATTCATTAATAACTGATTTTCTCATACATAAAACATAAGCAACAAGTTGCCATTTTGAAGAGCAAACTTTGCACATGCGCAGTTCGAATGTCTGGAATTTCTGGCCATGGGCTTTTCAGAGCTAATTTACAATGTTAGATAGAGAATAGAAAAAATTATAAATTATTTACAATCTTTGAATGTTCCAATACACTATGTTACGCTAGGCTATAACTATGAAGTTTAAAAACTACATAATTCATGTTTTGTGTTTAATTTAAAAGATGTCACCCAGCCGGCAAAGCGACGTCGAAACAACGTTGAAACAACGTCAGGGGATGACGTCGGATCGACGTCGAAAAAGCGTTGAAAACGCAAACGGAATCGACGTTGAGAGATCGACGTCGTTTCAATGTCTAGAAATCGACGTCGTTACGTCTAGAAATTGACGTTGCTTTAACGTCTAGAAATCGACGTCGCTTCAACGTCTAGATATCGACGTCCTTTTAACGTCTAGAAATCGACGTCGTTTTAACGTCTAGATATCCACGTCGTTTCCAGGTTGCATTTTCAACATCAAATCGATGTTTTAAGCCTGTTTTCCACTTCAATCGTATCGAAGCGTATTTCTTTGTTTCCTGGGTACTAGACTGGAACTAATTACTTTATTGGATGATTGTATTAATTAACTAAAGCACTCTAATTGGTTATAGATGTTCGTTTTAAATCAATTGGAAAGCTTTAATACAATCAACCAATCAGGAAACAGAGTCGGGATCTGACCCTAATTCAAACTGATTGGCGCGGCTCGATGAATCAATTGCCGCTTTCAACCAGAAGTTTATTTTTCCTCTCCCCTTCGCAATGAAAATCATAAAAATAAACCTCAGGTACGCAGTTTAAAAGCAGCCGAAAATGCAAATTGAATCGACGTTGCAGTAATATGACATCGTTTCAACATGCATGTTTCTACGTCAATTTGACCCCAAACCCAACACGTTTTGGCTTCAGCATTCCCTAACAAAAGAACACTCGCTGGACATTTTTTAAAAAAATATTTATTCGTTTAATATATACATTGATACACACAAGAAATTTTACTGTCGTTGCAGTAGAAGTGTTGATAAAATATTGCAACAAAACCTAACATTGAAAAGCCATTAGGTTGATCCACACACATAGGAAGATCAATTTTTCAACGAATGAATTGATCAGCTCTAAATATTGACTCGATGCAATATTTTATCAACATTTACATTGCAACAACAGTATCAACATAATATATATAGTTCATGTACATTTACATACATTTTGCCTTTTGTTTTCCTTGTCTCTCACCGCCTTTCCTATCGGGAGCATACTTCAGGTATCTCTTTATGCAGTCGGCAACTTCGCTTTCGCTGGATTTGAAATTGTTCACAACGCTCTCTAAGAAGATACAACAGATAGATTAAGAACTAAAATTGATAATTGTATTTTCTTACGTCCAGTGAATAAAAGAAAACGACCATGTGAGAAGTTATTTAGGCGCAAAGACTACTTTACATCTGTTTGTTTTGCTTAACTGTCTCGACATGTACCAAGAAACAGTCACATGTATAGTGGAGTTTTCGAAGTTCATTCAACCAGCCCCAGGATCGGAAAATTATTGATCACGGTATAAAACATTAATTAACATATATGGGTAATATATTTTCACGAAATGCGCAAATTGATACATAAATTACATTTTCTAACCTGTGATGATTTGGAACAGAGCAGTCGGCCTCAAGGCTATTTTGTCACCATGCCCATCCATATTTAGGGTGGACATCAGTTCGTTGTTCATTAATCTAAAACATGAGAAAATTCGTAAAAATACATGCAGAAAAATAATTAATTAATAAGCACTGAGACACAGAATAGTGATCCTAAAGTAACTTTGTCTTGCGATCATAGATAATATATTCGCTACTGAAATCACCGAGGCGACCCTAATCTTTTTATCCGACGTTTGCAGACTAGAAGTAATTTATCGTTCCCAGTTCATGGCGTATAGTTTCATATTGGTTATGAAAGTATACCGGTTTGTTTCAAAGTTGATAGATACAACATTTACTATACTCTACACTGGTGAAACTGCAACTACCTGCTCATCACGTTGCGGACATTGTCTTTTACACTAGATCCACCTATCTTCGAAATTCTACACACCTATAAAGATAGAATAAGTTAAGATAAGACCAGTAATATTAGGGAATATTAAGACTGTAATGTGCGATACGATTCATTTGTGATTTTCGCTTACCACCATCTTCCTTTTCTCTTCATCACGCAGATCATCTTCCATCTCCCAGAATTCTTCCATGTTCACCATCTGTTTCAAATGGAAATCTGAATCTGCTGCCTCAAACTTATTCCCAACTTGCTACAAGCCATCGCGAATTTCTGTGAGCAAACGAAGTACCTTTTTTGAAATCCTGTGTTAATTAAAAGAGTATGTACACGTGTGTAAAGAGGTGAATACTTAGACCACAATAGACTTTTAGAAGTACATGGTGAAAACTGTTTATTTAATTTGCAATTGTTTTCGCCGAAAGGACAAGCATGTCATGCCTTAATAATTGAGATATTTTAAAGTTGTACACTGTGCGGATATTATACATGACTACCGACAAAAGAACTTGGTTTATCTTAATAAAATATCATAAACTTACGCGCTTCAGACATTGGGAATAAGCTCAACGAAAGCTCCTTGCTTCTTGCATCATCTTTTTGTGTTGAGTCTTTTTGGATACGTTGCGATGACTCTGGCGAAGGAATATGACGTGCATCAGGTTGACTTCTCCTCCGTTTTTGAGAATGCGTTTCACACACGTCATCAGGTAACAAACTTTGTGATCGCTTTGGAGTCGACAATGGAGGGGAGTTGGGTGAGGCAATTGATCTGGACAGACGGTCAATTGCATTGCGGGCATTTTCCAGAGTATGGGAAGGATGGAATCTTGGCGGTGGTGGAAAACCTAGCAAAAAACGAGATATAGTGTAGGTTTTAGTAAAATGCACAATATATAGACAAGACAGTCATTAGCATCTAAAATCAGTCCGGGAAATGATAACTGTGCGCACACTCAATTGAGGAGCTAGAAAATTGGTGAATATATCTGGCATACAAAACAATTGACAGGGTGGGTTAGACACATAAGGTGTGGAAGCAGATCATTAATGGGGTATGGACTAATAGCGACTGCTAAAGCGCCATTTGTAAGCTCAAAGTCTACCTCGGTCCGCTTCACGTCAGTCCGGTTTATCTATCTAATCACAATGTAAAACGTCTGCAATTCAGTGTATGCTGCCATGGAAGTTCAAGTATATACTATACTATACTATCAACCATTTTTGTTTATTTATACTTTTATAACGTAAACAAACCTGGGGAACAGTTTTTATTACTGCTACTACGTTGTTGTACAGCATGATTAGTGGGTTGAATATTTTCATCACCGCTTGCTTCAGCACTTGTCGTGAATTTGTACTCTTCACATACACTTTTGTCTCCTATATAAAGATATTTGCATATGCATGTATTAATATTGGATAGGCACGGACAATAAAAACTATCTAATAGATTCCAGTAGTTTACAAACAATTGTATATTACCCCGTACACGCTTTACACTGTGTTATGCACAAACCTGAGGTAACTTTGATCTTGACCAATGGAAATTTAAACCAATTACCTTGAGGTATCCTCTTTTCATTAAAAGGCCCTTAGTATGTTTATTCCCTTGGGCCAACGCACCGTCTTATCTTCGATCCAAGCATGTGGTACAACACCTTCTTCTTGGACATCATCTTCTTGCCAAACAGCTCTTGTCCACGTCATGGTGTCCTACAAAAACAAAACGAAAATCGTGTTAAGTAAGACGAAGATTTGTGTCAAGCAACATTCATAAGATAATACTTCACAATATTATCTGATGCTCTTTGCACCATTGATCATGAGGACACCATAACTTACATGCAATGAAAGATGCAATAAAAGAACGGTAATAAATGCATGGATAAAGTCAAACTTCTTTCCACTTCATGATGCAATGGAAAGAACACATATCCTGTGTTAAAGGGCAGGCAAACTGCTTTGCGATGTAATGCTGGTGCCTCGATCAGAAGACGCTTTGCTTTGTGGCGAATATCCCGAACATAACCTACATTGAAGGCTTTCAACTCTTCAGGGCTGGAGTAGAAGTTTTCCACCTGACGATTGGAAAGAACGTCGCATACCAATGTGCCATTACTCCTTTTCTCCCGGACAAATGCATACCTGTTACCTTCCAGTAGAAAGCAACAGTCCTTAAAGTTATCGGAGACTGTTCCCACTTTGGAAAAATTTGCTGCAACTGGTTGCTTTGCACGAGATTCCCTGACTTCACCTAATCGTTTAGCTACCTGGATAATTGGATTCTGCCCATTTCTCACACACTTCTTAAGCTGCTGCATGTAGTTTTCAAATGGAAAATATGAAATCTCGTTTAAAGAGCACTTGAAATATCTAACGTCATTGGACAGGTGCTTCAAACCATGAACATTGTATATGGTGAAAGTTTCTCCGTAAACATTCTTGGCGTTTGCTACAAAGTAGTGCAGAAGATCCTGAGCAAATTCTATATATGAAGTTCGCTTACTGTCGTCAGAATCTAACAGAATGGAAATTGCAACGGACAGACAAAGAAAATGCCGATAAAGATCCTTTGAGACAACATTCTTTAATACAATTGGCCCAGTGTAAAGAAGGAACTGATGAAATTCAGTGGCTTTCCACTTTCTAATTCATCAAGTGACCTTGGTTGTCTGGCAAACTCACTGGGCATTGCTCCTTGTAAAGCTTTCAAATTATCTGATATTTGTGCAAACTGCTGCGAAGACAACTTACATATACGCGGTCCTTTCTTCAAGTAGTGAAGAATACGCTTTGTGACACCAAGACAAACCATATGCATATAATCTAGGCTGAATTGCTGAATGCACGAAACACCGCACAACAGGAGAGGACTGGGCCCCTTCTGATGCCTTTCATAGGAACAGGAAGAGAAAAGTTCATCAGTTCGCAGGTCATCGTTATTGTCTAGGTTAAAAACAACCCTCCCATTCCATGTACCCTCAACTGTGCATCGTTCACAGGCAAAATAGCCAGTGTGGCCAATAACGCATTTGAGCAAACAACGAGCTGGAGCATCGCAACAGAAACATTTCACACTAAATTTGTAGTTTGTCCCGTCATGGTTAATTCCCGCATCATTTTGTTTGTTTACTTCTTCAATGAAATCTTTTAAGTACTCTTCCACAGAATCGGGCTTGGTATTTCCATAAAATAAGGCTATTACAAAAACCTCAAAGTTGTTAAAATGACCTAAAATTGGCGAAAACTGCTGATTTGTAGATTTAAAGAGGGGAAGACCATCAACATTACAGATCAAATCAACAGCAGTTAATTTAGCTGCCGCAGAACAGTTTGATGATAAAATGTGAACGACTCCAGCTTCAATTCCAAAGTAAATGTACTGACCACCACATTTCAGCTGCGTGGGTATGTGCCTAGGAGTCTTACAAAGTGTACGGCTATCCTTTGGAAGGCTATGGCCATGTGTATTTAATATTTGAAGCAGCTGATTCACGGCATCTCGTTGACATCTGTTTTTGGTAGCCCTCGTAGCCAGTTTGCTTCTCAAAGTTTCGTCAGTGGAAGGGAGTGGGTCTGGAGAATCATCATCAACCTTACTTTCGTTTGAATCAGATGAATCAACTACTAAATCTAGTTCATCAGAGTGAACAATCTCAGATTGATCACTGTTCGAATTCTGGGATTCACATAAGTCACTGTGCTAAACAGGGCTATCATCATGCTGCAAGCAAACGGACTCTTCACCACTGTTATTTCCTAAAGCCAGTTCATGTATTTCAGATGTAAACGTTCTGTAATTTTTCCTAAGTTTTTGCTATAAAAGCAAAATATACTTTGTCTCAGGAAATGCCAATGTAAAATCATTAATTAATTAAACTGGCTGGTTAATGGTTTTTGCTGCAACTTAATATCACCAGCCAAAATTTAACCCTTTAAGTGGCAATGCATGCACCCTGTACTTTATAATTTTATTCTGTCTAATGGCAGACGATTTTACTCATCAAGAAGAGAGTGCTGACACCACTGATCTAATAGTGAAGCCTAACTATATATGCAACTTGAACAATGACTTCAGGGGGTCACTGAGCGAAACTCATTAGTCGCTGGGGCACTTTCTGGCACAAAATGACATATATTTCTTGTTAAAAATTACGCCATTACTATAAGTCACTGGATTCAAGATGGCTGCTTAATACTCAGGAGCATAGTTAGTATTAATTTAATTGATTTTGTACATTTTTTTGTTATAAATTGCAATAAATTGTTATAATTGTTCTATGAAGTGCACATATTTTTCTTGGCAAAAATAAGGTTGGGCCATGGGTATAAATAAATGACTAGGAGGGGGGCATTAAAGAAAATTGAAGGGTCAAATTGTTGAGTTGCAATAAATTTGCTTAACTGGTTTCCAGTTTCCTTGAGGTTGGCTTTAAGGCCAGATAAACCCCTTGGGGCATACAAATGATATAATTTATACTAATCAACAAGTTTTTTCTGTAAATAGGGTCTACTAATAATTGATCGAGGGGGTTTAACATAATTGATCGAGGGGGTTTAACAGTGCCCCTGGCCGTACTGGCAAATGGTATTTGAAAGCTCTCAGGACAGCTGTTACTACAATATGTATTGTAGATACGCTGTTACATTCTTGCTATGCAATTCACAACTTTAGATATTCTGAATGCCAAGTTATTGTTCTATAGTTATTCACACAATAAAGTACAGTGTCACTCCAAACTGTAAATTCTATTTGATTATATTCGTTGTGTAAAACTGTAGTAGGTATAGCGGCGGCAAAACTTCATGTTAGGGCTACAGTGCCAACTTACCAGTGTTTATTTTATTGTGTTAGTGATAAACAAGTCAGTCATATTGAGAATTATTCTGATAATATTCAGTGCATATTGTGTGTATTAAGCTTGTTTTACAATGTTACTGACCATTTAATATTTATAAGTATGCAGCAGTAAAATGTACAGTAATTTACTTGTCACTTTGTTTACACTATTATCACATGCATCCATGTTTAATTCCACTTTTTGTGGCAAAATTTGAAGTATAAACATATTATTAAATTATGTCTAATGTCCATGGTATATCATATATGTCTATGTCTCACCAAAGCCATAAATTTCAGTAAGTTATATTATTATGTATATATTATGGGTTGCAGCACGTAGCAATTCCAAACAACTGAATTAGTATGTTAGCGGGTAATATACAACTTTAAACTTACTGTGTCCACAGACACACATGCAGATTGATTTGTAATAACTAAAAGTACAACTTGATATATTACACTGTAAAATCTCAAGCCATTTTTTTTTCGCAGGCTACTTATATTCAGAATGAGGTGAGCGTTAGTACATGTGGTGGGCTATTATTTCTATGGCTTATACATGGGGTGGCTTACCAGTATATTTGGGGGCGGGGGCTTATAGTTGGAGGTTTACGGTATCTCAAATTTGACAAAATTTACCTTAAGTCATGTTTGCAAGCCATACATTTCTACACCCCTGATAGTAATTTGTATCATACTGTGGTCCCCAGAAGACATTTCACATATATAATTAGGCTTCACTTTTGACATCTATAGAAGCTTTATCCAGTGGTTTATGGTTTGCTAGTCCAATTAATGTTCTACCAACTAAGCTCTGAGGTCAAGTTGGTTCGAGTGTGGGATATTTCACAACTCAGGCCTAAAAAGACCTGTGGTTCCAGTTTCCCAACCAACCCTATTTTTTTCTGGCCACCCTAGCATTTTTCAGACGTATTGACATGCAACCCCATTTTCTCCGGGTGGTTGTAAGCTTGTCATAAGGTGTGCAAAAATGGCATCTGTTGTCACAATTATTATTGAACCAAGATGCCTAAATTCACCCATAGCAAATATGACATTATCTCCAGTTAATATTGATGTCAGCACTAAATATCACTCAGCAAAAAATTATTTCCGACCTGCCTACCCTAATATTTTCACAATATGAAACTGGAACCACAGGTATTTTTTAGGCCTCAGCCTAGTTGTCTATATTTTGGTCAAACAATTTTTCATACTGACTAGTGCACTGTGTGCACACACTCACACTAACACAAATAAATTTAAAATTCTAGACCTTAAGCACTGCTGTCAACATTAGTTCACAAAAGATATACAAATATCAAATAGATTGAGTTGCAAAATATGACAGATTTGAATCGACTTGAACAGATAGCTCGGTTGGAACATGGACAAGCAGACCAAGCATGTGTTTGATATCGAGCACAGCGTTCAAACTGGCCTAGCCAAAAAATTTGCCACTCAAGCCCCAGTTACACGATACCGGATTCATATCGGAGTGACATCAATTTATGGTGTTTTCCAGTCTTGTCTGCTCTTACAACTTTTATATTTGAAGTTTTTGTTTAAATATGTTATACTATCATAGTTTTAAGTGCCAAATTCACAACGAAGTAGTGAAATCTGATGTCGCTCAACCTAACAGCAGCATATAACCAAGCCACATCCTACTGGTAGCCCAAAAATAACTGGCAAAAAATTTCTGTTGAATAAAAATTTTTTGTATATTTTGAATAAATACACACGTATTTGTAAACAATGCAGTCAGGAACTGAGTAGTAGTTTTGATATGCTCTGTATCCAAGCAGACACACAGAGAAAAAAATAGTTTTTATTGAATAGAAATTTATTACCACTGATTTTTGGGCTATCTAGCGCCACAGAACGTTTACACGAGGTGCATTTTGTTTCATAAGTAAAAATTACGCCTTTTCATTTACAAACTTTCAAAACCATTCATAAGATAGATTTTCGCTTTGAAGCTTCATGTTGGTTAATATTTCTTTGGAAATAGTATTCTCGACTCCGTCGCTCGCATAATTTTGAATATCAACAGCATGCACTGCCAGTGTGTGCCAAATCTATTTGCGCTAGACTGCTGCAGCATTTTTAGTTGATATTTAATATGTCGGATAAATAGCCATCAGACATTGAGTTCCGGTGTCGGACGAATATCCACGGCGTATTTTATATTTATACAACAAAATTACAACAGCATCGTGTAAGAGATACAACTACCAGAAATATATATATAAATGAAACAGAACCTTTCGAGGGAAGATCTGTTTGTATTTTTCTGGTAGG
This sequence comes from Paramuricea clavata, assembly GCA_902702795.2. Lineage (NCBI taxonomy): Eukaryota > Metazoa > Cnidaria > Anthozoa > Malacalcyonacea > Plexauridae > Paramuricea > Paramuricea clavata. Next base: position 31,940 of record CACRXK020000111.1, read on the forward strand.
TGCATTTCCTAGCCTATATACCAGCGCGGTAAAAAATATATAACATATCATGTAATTCGAAACATATTCCAAATTTCAACAAATGTTGTGAAGAGGGAAATGGAGAAATATATACTTCTACAAACACTAAAATTCGTATAAAACATACCATTTCCCGCAGATGATGTTGGTTGATTCGGCTTCAAATAAATCCCTGATCACAAATTCACAATAAACAGCGTTTCACAATTCACAATAAACAGCGTTTCACCCGTGTTTCACGATGACGTTAAACGAATCTGTGACGTTGTCACAAAGTCGCTTCCGCATCTTATTTCGACATAGGTAATTATCAGTCAAATTTATTCACCTAATCTGGCTTTGCGATTGGATAAATATATTTGGCGGACCTCGTGGAAGACAGAAGGATAAGCGTTGGGATATAAAGTGTGATCCTTGTAATAAATTATGGCCATATCTCCATTATCTCGTTTAATTTTGGAAATGACCTTCGATCATGTATGCAATGACTATTAAAAATTCACAATTATAATCTTCATTTCAAAATTTTCCGTTGCTTCGTTGCTAAGTAAAACAATGTATATTTTTATCGAACCTTAGAACGCCTGAAATTTCAGGCTACCAGTGAAAATTTGAGAAATATCAACGAGCGTATCCAATAATGTCATATTCAATCGTACTGTAAAATCAGTGTGAGTTGCATCCAGAATTATTATATAGTCAGTTTGCCTGTATACAATGTTGTCAAATTATTACAAATAATGTTGTAATGGCTAACGGGCCAATTCACAATTGGCAATTATCGAAAGGGGGAAAAATGTGGTCTGTCTATAAGTATAAAACTGGAACGATAACTCCTGCATGCTGTGTGTTTGAAGTCGAAGATGGCGGAAATTCAAGCCCGTCTATGACTGAGGCCACTATATACGCGGAAATTCACTGAATATATTTCATTTAAAAATCTAACAATTTCTCAGCCGACTATATATAATTTATATGTCCGGCTTTTAATACTTTGGCTGTTCTGAATAAGCAAATTTCAGAAGCACTAGCCTATAATTTAATAATTACATCATCTGACTTCTGAGCCAGAGGGTTTGATAAACACAATTAGTGTGGATATATCGGACTGCACTTGTATCAATCTATCCTTTAGTTTTTAGCTTTTTTAATTAGGGTATTTACCTCTAAAAATGAATCTTCATTAATCGGTACGTACAAAAATGAAAAATATCGATCGGAAAACCTCGTTCATTCTTTATTATATAGCGACAAGAGATCATCTCTTTTGCTGCGATCTTGGCTTCACACAATAGTATTTATAGAGTATATTAATTTGACTTCGATCACTGAGATCACTGCGCGCATGATATATATGCGACGTCGCCACTACGACGTCAGAATGACGTCGAAACAACGTCGTTTTTGCAACATCGATAACTCGTTATCAGAGCGACGTCGAAACAACGTTGATTTTACGACGTCTATAATTCGTCGTGAAGGTGACGTCGAAACGACGTCAATATTTAGTCGATCGACGTCTCGACTTCATTTCGACGTCGTGTGCCAGCTGGGCAATGTTTGGCTATTATGTCTCTTCGAACTAAGTAAGTTCCAGAAATTCACATCGCGGTAGAAAAAAGATTGTTGCACAGTGGCTGTCCTACATGTGAGTGTGTCTAAGTGATCTTTATGTCTTGTATTATACATGTGCACCTATTGTCGTTTCTGAAGCCTAATTCTAAGGTACGAAGGAGGGAAGCCATTTATAATCTTATACATCGGGGTAGCATCTTGCAAAAGTAGCTGCTTTTCGATAGATGACCAGCTGTTCTATAGAATTATTTATATCCCTCGGGGAATGAGAGATATAGCTTTGTGTCGTCCATGTATGACTCTGCGTTGCTGTGCTTTACCACTGTTGGTAAGTCATTCAGGTATAGACTGAAAAGCATTGGTCCTAAAATAGACCCTTGCAAAACGCCGTATGTGACAGCAAGAGGATCTGATGTTGAGGTTCCAACTCTAGTGCATTGCTGACGATTGGTTACATAGCTCTTAAACCACATACACGCTTGCTTTGATGTACCAAAACACAAAGTTTTTGCAACAGGATGTTGTGACTTATGCTGTCAAAGGCTTTGCTAAGATCTATCGTGACCATTGCCATCGGCTTCTTCTCATCCAAACCCTTAAGATGTTGTCTACCACTGCCAGACCTAATGTCTCAGTCAAGTGGAATTTCCGATTACCACTTTCATGTTGAGCCAATCTGTTATTTCGTGTCAGGTAGTTGTTAAATTGGCCAAGAGCAATCTTCTCTGCAACCTTAGAGAGAACAGGGAGAAGCGAGATAGGGTGGTTATTATCTGCTACCTCTTGGTCTCCATCTTTGGGATGAGGGATAACTTCCGCCTTTTTCCAGGCATGCAGGAATACAGAATTAGTAAATGAGGAATTAATCAGGTCCGTCAAGATTGGTAAAATATGTGGAAGACAATCTTTCACAACCGAGAGTGCCCCTTGTCATACCCGGGAGCTTTACTAGGTGGCATTGCCATAACGATCTCACATACTTTGGGTCAGGAAACTTCTTGAAATGTGAATAAATCTGAATCAGGCAGTGGAGAGATAGTGCTTACCAGAGGGATATCGGGCAACCTATGCAGTTGAGCAAGTTCAGCATGACATATTTCTCGTTTGATTTCTCTCTTCAAGATCTTAAACCTCAACCAATCCTCCTCAAGCCTGGATCCCCTCGCCTCCTTGTGAACATTTTTCCAAGTTTCCATAAGTTTTCTAATATCCTTGGTGGTTGACAACTAAGATGGCAGTTTGCTGGTTGCCTTATACACAAAATTTCTTCGAAAATGTGGAGGCAACATTGGTATGAGCAAGGCAACAGTTATGCATCTGTGATGTGATTGTTCTTCACAGTATTGGATCACCAAATTAGAAACGTTGGAAGAGTCATTTAGTTTGCTAAATGCACAAGTAATTCAGGCTTCTGCTGAAAGACAAAGACTAAACAAACTAGTTGACAATTTATTCCAACATGTCTCTGATCACGATTCTCTAGACCAGCAAAACGTACAAATGAATCACCTTGTTCAACATACTGGAGAGGTTGGCCAGCCTTGATGTGGAACCATGTTGGAGGAGAATCAGCTCCACTTCTTCCAAGATAATTTTGGTCTTCGATAGGTTGACATTTGATGTTTAGGTGTTTCCAAGAGAACACTTAGAAGCAGAAGGTATGAACTTGGTTTGTTATTGACACAGGGAAATTACGCTAACGTATCTGATGAACACATTGACGACCATGTTAGGGATGTTTTGCAAAAAACTCCTCGAATAGGATTGACTTTGGTGCGAGGGGCTCTCCGATAAAGGGGCTTTGAATGTACAACGAGAAAGGATTAGAGGATCTATTAACAGAGTAAATCCTCTTGCTTGTACTGTTTGCCAAACACAGTTTATAACACAGTGAGATACAGTAATTGATCAAAAGCACTTAACCAATGAGCAGGCTAGTTTCTTTGTGTTTCGACGGGTAGATCCAGGGGGAATGGGGAAATTTGCTCGGGGGGGGGCAAAATTGAACTAAATAAACTATTTTACAAGGAAGACATGCATATATGCTACATAACTATGAAAAATAGTTAAAAATTATATGATGGAAAGTCCAAAGATTGCTAAAAAAAGTGTCTCTTAAATGTAGAAATACTGGTAGATAATTTTATCTTTCTGTCCAAGTTGTTCCAGTCTGTTATGGCCTGATAAGCGAGTCTTTGCTTTTCCCAATTCCTTGACAATTTAGGTGGCCTTAAATTGTCCTTATATTGTGTATTGTAGTTGTGTATTACTCTGTTCGCTAGAAGTTCAAATCCATGTGAGGTATGATTATTTAGACACTTAAAAACTAATAAACATCTATGATACAATCTGCGTTGTTCAAGAGTAGTCCAGCCTGAAGTGTTTAACGCGTCTGTTGCCAATGAAAAAAAGTTCTATCTAAAACAATCTTGGCGGCTTTGTTCTGGAGTATCTGAAGATTGTTCGTTAACACTGTATTATTTTTGTCTCCCCATATAACATCCACATAGTCAAAGATTGGGAGTACGAGACTGTTATAAAAAAGGATTTGTTCATTAATGGTAGCAGGTGTTTAATCCTACGAAGTAGACCTAGGCGTTGATTGACTTTAGCGGAAATGCGATCTATATGTTCTGACCCTACCCCCTCCTCACCAACATTTTTGGAAAAATTATAGGGCCCGCAAATTAAAATTTGCTCCAGGCCCCAGAATTTCTCTGTGTGACCCTGAATAGATTGTTTGTTTAATGAGGCTGTATGTTCATTTGCGATGAGTTGTGCATGTTAACTAATAGAACACATGGTTTGGAAGTGGATGGAAGTGTAATATTTACTATAAACTCCTGTAAACTAAGCTTTTTGGAACATTGCCACACTTAGCCTTAACAACACACCCAACTGTTCTAAACAGACAGTCAAACCCAAAAAAACCTATCAGCGAAAATCAATGTTGACCTTTCCATAAAAGTAGAACCCACTTTTTGTCTAAAGATGACACGCTTCAATAAAAATGTCAACGACTCCATCTTTTCATGAGTCATAGTTTTTCAAATCCATGTTTTGCACATACAAGTGCTGTATCCATGGCATTGCAGAAAGCATCATAATTTGAGTGGATGGTAGGCACATGTAGGATCATTGGACAGGTGTTGGCCTCTGGTAATGCCTTTTTTGGTATGGCTTCAAAAAATTATGGTACAACGAATTATCGATTGGTAACGAGGAGTCAGAAGTGCAAAAAAATACCAGTTCAGGGATCTTCCCACCAGTTTGTACCATCTAAAAAAAAGAATTATGTGCTAAGTGTTTTAACTCATTCTCATCCGGTGGAAAAGTAGTAATTTCGAGTGGTGTTGTTTCAAACGCTTATATCTCTCAAACTATACATCGCACGGAAACAGAAATTGCACCGTTCGAAAGAGGAGGACTTCTGCTTTCCAACGATACCAATTTCAATTTCATCCGGAGCTTGGTTAACGATTTACTCGCATAAATTTGCATAAATTATGATATAAAAAAATGTTGCAATTATGCATAAATGTATTTAGCGGTTCAAATTTCAAATATGTCAAAAAATTTTATGAATATGACTGAAAGACACGGTTATGATCTACAAGTACCCGAAGTTTCATGCATGTAGCATAAATAGAAATATTTTTATTGAATTTTTATATAAACTAGGTAGTGGAGTAAAATTTACATTTTGAGCTCACATGAAACAAATACCTTTATCAAAGGTCCTTTTTTATCGCTGCAACATGTTATCAATACAAATTTCCAATATTTCTTACTCTCCAAAGATAGTATGGCACCAAAATAAGTCTGTGATACCCACAAAAGAACACTCAAATCATGATTAGCAAAATGTCTTTATTTCTACAATTACTACATACATTCTTAGATAATCATTACACCATTGACTTTAGTTATTAGTGTCATAACCAGCCTGAAAATTTGGTCATGCTATTCAAATTTGAAATAATCACTACTCATTTGTTTAGAAATTGATTGTTTTCACAATCTAGAACATGAAAATATTTGCAAATAGCATGACCAAGTGTTGTTGGACTGGCATCATCATAATTAGTAGTTATAAAAAAGTAATGTTTTCCAAGGCAGTAATGTTTGCTAAAGCAGTAATGTTTGCCAAAGCACATAATTGGATTATGTGGTGAAAATATTTCCTTTATATTGTACTACAAAAGACCTAAGGCTGTAACCAAACTGATATCAGATCACCACGTCATACCCAAATCTGTTGCGATGAATATCTGGACTTCTTCCTGTATAAATTTCAAAGTCGCAATATAACCATTAGGATTGTCTGCAGCAACCCACAGATTTATTCCCCACATAGTAGGTCATCTAGCTTTCATGAACTGCCTAACCCCCAACCTATTTCTTGATTTGACAGTGTGTTTGTCTGCAACAACAATATTCTGTGACGGCTGGTACAGTTGTTGATGCAGTTTATTGCTGTAGTCTTTAGTACAGGATCTACCATATTCACAAACGCCATAAGCGCTTTGTACCTAACCCGAGAAATTATGTCTATTGCCCACAGACCATGATATAAGGTTTTTACACTCCAATAATTTTCAATCTCACTGTCGACCTTTAGCAAACCTGCATATTATACTAAAAGGCAATCAACCTCTCAAGGTTGGTGGACTGCAAGACCCTTCTTTATTAGTATATGGGGATAACTTTTGAGTTATTTGTATGTGGGCATATGTATTGGTATGGCCAGGAAACTACCTCCTGAAGCATTCCCTTAGTAAAAAAGAGTCGAATGAACTCAAGCTCACAGTTCATTGAGCCGAATGAACTCAAGCTCACAGTTGATCGAAATGGATCCCGGACATGTCAGTGAGGAGCAAAATCTGGGAGAACATTCCTAGCGTCAGGATCATCATATCCGTCATGTACTATGGGGCCTAGTGGGGATGCTAGACAGGGAGCTTTCGAAACCTTAGGTCCTAATGGCTGGGCTTCCCTCTACCTCTACTCATCCCCCTACCTTCCCTCTGGGTTGGTGAGTGGGGTTCTCATGACTCATCAGAACTCTACTTCCCTGAGGCTATGAAACAGGAACAGCAGATAGGAACAGGATCAATATATTCATCAGTGCGAATAAAAACTTTTATAGACATGGTGCCACTTAAAATTATAATAAGAGCCAACTAGTAAGATATAAGTATGAATACTTGGCTATTATGTATGTAACAAACAACCAAACATGTGCTCAAGGCTCATTTTACTTCGCCTAGGAATCAGAGATTTTTATGCCTAAAACACCATAAATTTTCGTCAACAATATAAATAAATACCATTTATATTTGTCAATTTCAGTATGAAACGATTATTTCAACACAAAAAAGCGATATGAGGACATACTTGGTCGTACTAGTGAAGCTATACTAAATACAAATAAATTTACAACGCCATGGCAACGGCAAAACATTGAAATAGAAATTGTCTAGAAATGATACAAATACTTGCCTTGAAACTCCAGACACGACTCCCAATGCCAGGTTGAGATACTTGTCTTCATACGAAGACATTCCATCATTACTAGCACTATCAGTTTGCAAAATAAAGCCAAAAACGTCTTCAGAATGCGATTCAAACAAAACTACAACACAATACATTTCAACGCTCGTGCGTTCCCGTGCGCGATAATCAGGAAAATTGCTCTAAAAGATTTGTTTTTCTGCCTAAGCCAATCAAAATCCGTATCTAGGGTAAACAAACACTCCGGAAGTGATTCCTGCAGTCTTTTACCAGGAAACTGTAATGCTTTACCAAGAATTTGGCGTCCGAAGTTGGCCGAACACTTTCCGATCACGAGAATTGCCATAATAGGCTTAGATTATTTTGCAATTTCCCGAGACTGCTCCGAGCTATAGAATGGAAGATGGCGATTCTTTTGGTATATTTGTTATTATTATACGTTGAAAAGAAGCAAAAAGACGAGCATTTGAATCAGGCGGAACATTCAAAATGCAACAGCAAAATTGATAATGTGCAAATGCAAATGGCATAAATTTCACCGCATTGATCATTTCAAGGTAAGAAATTCGCTTGAAATTGAGCGAGAAACAATAAAATTATATGAATATTTCTGAATACATAGTATCGATCAAGCGGAATTTTTTGGTGGTATTTTCGTATGTCTACTGCAAATACTCGCGTAGTTCTTTAATATTTAATCTTCCCGTCATATACGTCGGAAATTAATATTGGCGGATTGAATTGAGTTAAATGTTAGAAAATTAATGTCCTATGAAATGCGACAAATTGACCTGGGCGTGGTAAATGTGCTTGCTTTAGTTTGCATTTCAAAACAATTGCACCATGCCAAGCTTTGGGAAAACTTGACAGCAAACAAATGTATTACACACTGTTATTGGGACTATTTACATATACTTCTCAAATTCATTAATAATTCATGAGCAATTCAGCCAATGATAATCACCAATTTGATCATGAAAGTCACTAGTGTTTTCATCAAAATATCTTAATTACGCATGTAAAATTACTTGAATAGAATTCCTAATTATGTTATGCTTGGTTAAGAATTCTATTCAAATCAGCAAACGAAAACATTCTGTTACGTCTCGGTTCATTTGAGAAGTCATACAAAGAACTCGAGCTCGTGTCTCACCGGAATATCCAAACACTTGAAAACAATGTACGAAAACACTCGCGTTTAGCGCTCGTGTGTTCATACATTGTTTTCTCGTGTTTGGATATCCCGATGAAACACTCGCTCTCGTTGTTCATATATTACTTCTTACTGTGAAAATACTATGTCAGAAACCCTGCACAGGCAATTGGTACCGTGGCTCATTAGGTCCATCCATTAATACACAACACTTTTTAGCATGATCGCCATATAACACGCAATTGCAACATATGTCACACAGTTGTGGCAGATTGGCGCGATCGCCAATTATGATATGCGATCGAAAGCTATGGCGCACAATAGCAAGTTATAAAGCGCGATCGCAACTTATTACATGTGAATCGCGACTTATAATATGCCGTTGCAACTTATCAGGTATAAATCGCTACTTATAACAAGCAATCGTGACTTACGATGTGTAAATCGCTACTTATAACATATACATATATACATATATATATACACATATATATATATATACACTCCAGTATATATAGATATACTCTGTGTATGTAAGAGTTATAAACCGAGTAGGAGGTTTATAACTGATATATGGACGCGTAGCATCCGAGGGGCAATATATCAGTTATAAACCGACTTACTCGGTTTATAACTAACTTATATCACACTTGTGGAGGTTTTCCAACATATTTTGTCATTTTCAAAAATTTTTAATGAAAAATTCTCGCGTTTTGTCTACAAGTTTAATCCAATCATTTATTCAAGGTCTATAAGCTAGTTATAAACCTCGGACGAACAAAGAAAACCGACGCAAGTGTGATATAAATATATATATATACACACATATATATATATATACACTCCAGTAACACTGAAACATCCCAACAATGACACACCCTTGTAACTATACTTCGGTGTTGCCAATCTCGACGCCATGCTTTTCTTCCAAATTTAAAAGTTTGGGATACTTTTTCAACGGAAGTTCTTCTTTTGCAATGAAGTGTGCGATTTCGAATTTTGTTCTTGTCTTGGCACTGGCTTGCATGTTGGCAATACTAAGTGCAATGTTTTGTTGTCCGGGAGTACTTATAAACTCTGCTCTGTCCGTGGCACTTAGTCCCTTCTCACTTAAATACAGATCCATTGCTTTCTTATGAGGTTCTCCGGATTCATGGTCTTCTGCATTGCTTAACCGGAGGTTTTCGGAACCTGTGAACGCCCAAGCAGTGGAAACGTTTTTCATTCCTTTCAAACGGTCGGCATAGGTTTTGCAAACAGAACAATTCAAGCTAGTTATGCAATCGGCATTGTCTGCATTCACTACAAAGCCAGTCACTCGCCATGTATGTTGCCAATGATGTTGTTTTCCATCGATTAGCTGCTGCTGTTGTTAAATTTCGTGATTTCTTATTTGTGAGTGTTCTTTGTCCTGGTGTTGATTGTGGAAATTCTTTTGTCAAAGTCCCTGAGTTGGTAGCAGTTGGTGCTGACTCTTTATTTCCCAATGAAGTCTTGTCATTCTTGACAAAAAAGGAGGACAGCGTGGATTGTCGAGGTTTGTTTAAGACCCGAGGTTCAGAAAACGATTGTCTTTTGCTGTTCGCGTTGCTTGTTTGACATTCATCACATTTTCCAAGGAAATAGCTCTGCTCGCAATAACCAGGCGTTTTCTCAGAGCAAGCCACTGAACACACATTGCAAATTGGAATTTTGCACCCTATGCAGCGATATTTAATGTTTTTTCGACGACATTTAATACTTTCGATAAGTATACTGTATAAAAACAAATATAAACATTTTTTCGTTTGAAACACGCTTGGCGAAAATGCACAATATGCAATCGCAATGTCCAGCGGTCTTTCTGGTAAAGTACAGTGAACAACAGGGTGGACTTTCGTCGACACTGCATGAAAATAGTGCGGGCTCGTGAACTTTTTCCCGCAAATTTTGCTTTTCGATGTTTTGCTTACAATTTCTAAGGATGTTGAAGTTTACAGCATTGTGATTCACTGGTTTTTTAAAGCATCGGGGGGTTTTTTGTTGGAACTTGCAGGCTAACTCTTCAACAACCTAACGACTGTTTTTAAAGCAAAGCAATTGAAAGGAAAACCTTTTTTCATACGAAGAAGATGAGTGGCGACATTTATGTTGGACTGTTTTGAGCAGATGCTTCGAAGAACATGATATAATCGGACCTTGTATCATAAAAGTGTACTTGGAACAGCCGAACAAAGTGGTAAATTTTGTTACCCGGTGTGTTGGGCAACATAATTCACAGGAATAGTGCACAGCAGGGTTTAAACTGGCTATGAAATATCCTGAATACTTCGTCGAGTTCTCTACCGCCATGTGACCTGTAGTTTAATGTGACACACGTCTTTGAAAGGGCTTTACTTGACTTTAATCGACGTGTAAGGTATAACTTAGGTAAGCCAACATTTCTTTGTAATGCAAGCTACATTTTCATATCTTTAATGTGTGAATATTTTTAATTTTGTAAAAAATTAATCGCAATATGTTGTTGGAAAAAGTATAGAGTGCTTCATAATAACACTCAGATCTTGTATACAGATATTCGTATTTTATTCAAAATCTACCCTTTATCAACACTTTTTTTATTCTTTTATGTTAATGTATACATAATCCTTGACTTAAAAAACACGATGATCTACTCGAGGAAAATTGGGCAAAGGGGCGATCTTTGCAGAGAAACTTGACCGTTTGGTGAAATTGGTAGTTCAGAGACCCTATTTTCATTGTAGTATTTCGTGGCAATTTGTTGGCCGATTTCTAGTTTATATTGTAGAATGGGTTCCTAGTGAGTTAAATTAATTGTCTATCCTCTACAGAGTAGTAATAAGCGCGACTCCTTTTTGTTGACGGATGTTGAATCCATTTTAGACTTTTGTTCATAAACAACAACTACACTACCGAGTACTAAATCACTGTTTGCAAAGAAGTGAGCCTATATCACCACAAAAATTCAAGCTTATTTTTAGAGTCAAATAGTTTCTCCATCGATAAAAGTAGTTTTTATGGAGAGAAAAATAGGGCAAGTACGAATTTAAAGAAGGTCAATTTGCACTTGTATATCTCACTTCGAAAAAGATATTCATATTAAAAACAGGTATATTTGCACTGCGAAATTAAACTGCTGCAACAAAGTTTTTATTTCTACTTTCACATTCTTATTCCAAAGCAAACACTTCTAAGTTGGAAATGCCTAAAATTGTGAGCGTAGAAACACTAAAGAAACAAGAAAACAACTTCATAACACGAGTAGTTTTTGCAAATTTGATGTTTGTTTTTATAATTCAGTCACGCGATTAACCCGCGCTCACGTGCACTCCACGCTTACGTTTCTCGCGCATGCGTAGACGGAAGTCCACCCTGTTCAGTTACAGTGAACTCTAATAATAACTCCCCCCCTGACTTAGCCTTCCAGTTATTATTAGAGTTCACTGGTAAAGTATCCATAACGTTCAGATAACATGAAGTACTCCAACTAAAACTTTCAAAATGGCGGGTCAACAAGGATACAGTGTTCGTCTGTTCGACGTTTCCTAAGTAGTATTGAGCTGTGAAGGTGGAAATTCTGTTAAGAATGATGAGGCAAAGAAGACAGGGAATATTCTTAACCTCACTGGTCAGAGCATTAGTTTGGACTGAAAGTTTTATTGCCGATTTCGGCTGAAATCGCTGGTCAAAATGACCGGTCACTCGAAAGTTTGGCCGGACAAATGGCCGTTTTGGCTGGACATTGTCCGTTGACCGGCCGTTATTTCGCGCCCTGAGTCTAAGTAAAAAGATACAATATTATAGTAGAGTACAAGAAATACAACAACTTATGCCGAAAACTTCATGGGGGTTTTGTCCCGGTTCTCAAAACCCTGCCGATTTACCTTCTCGTGGGATACAAGCATGTGATCTTGTTTGGTGGAGTGGACCAGAGTATCTTTACAAGCCTCAGTGCGAGTGGCCAAAGGATCCAGCAGTGAGCGCCCTGGATGACACAGCCTTGAACGAAACCGTTAAGAAACTGCAGACTGTTATTCATTCATTCAGCAGCTTCGCTAAGCTGTTACGTGTAACAGCGTACGTGTTAAGGTTTGTCAACGAACTTAAAGTTAGACGAACTGCTAGGAACACGGACAATATACAAGAAATGAAATCAACAAAGAGAGAACAGAAGATGAATCATCAACCGCCGTGTCGTCAACTGGTCGACCGTGACGCAATGCTGCTGTAGTGGGTGAATTGCGAAGATTGGAACAGATTAAAGAGTCTCAAAAGAAGACATAAACATCTGTTAATTAATGATTTGACAAACCAATTATGCAAACAGTTAGACAGACTGTAGTTCGTGAAACTTTCATATTTGTAGTTTACAATTATTCTGGGGAGTATTGTTGAGCACTGTATACGGCTCAACCCTGGGGAGTGTTATGAACAGAGTAATTATTAACATTTTAATATATCGTTTACATTATCAGACAGAGACATTATGCTATAATTAGGTGTGTATTTCCACTTAACTGTCAATCATGTACGTAATTGTTTTGTTATTGTAAATTTTGTATTGTTTTGAAGTATAATATATTGTTTCATTGTTGTTTATACGAGGGAGTTCACAGCGATTTACGAGCGAATTACGAGCAATTTATAAGCGATTTACGATATTTATTACGAACACTAACATGGAATTGTTTATGTTTCTGAGTTACTGTTATGTGAAAAATATGAATCTGTGTCATGTTATTCAAATAACTTTTCTTTACCAGAACTATCTGCCAGTGTCTGGTTTATTAATTAACCCATTAGCTGACAGTGAGTCCAGATGCCTACACACTAAAGTGTTTTAATTAATTTCACCCACTGTTTAATTAATGCCAGACAATTTTACTCTTCACTGAGGACAGTGCCCTTTCACTGAAAATAAAATCATCTAACATTAGACACAGTGGTGCCGTGGCCGGGGGGGCCATGCCCCCCCCTATTGTTGAGACCCGTTGGAAAATTGCCAATGTTGTCGGAAAGTTGTCAGAAATTGTCAAAGTTGTCGACGGAAGTGAAGATTTAAAATGTTGTTGTCCGGAAAAATTTTGGGTTTACTGCCCTTGGCCCACCCCAAAACATGGGTCGCACGGCGCCACTGATTATACAGAGTAAGATACTAATTAATAGGTGGTAGGATTTGGGTTCATTGCCAGTTAATCAGTTAAATTTGATTATCTCTTTAGCTCCGTAAATGGTTGGAAATACCCAAGGTTACAAGATTTACAACCATATAAAATATTACTCAAATTATTCCCTCAGCTACATAATTGGTGATGAGAGTATCTTGATCAATACCAAGCTGAATATAATTATGCTTTATGGAGGGGGGGGGGGATATAAATTGCATAATCTGCACATATACCTGTTATATTGTCTATCTGATTTATTAAAGTTATTGGTAACTCATACTTTATCAGGCTGAAGGTCTTCAATCTTCTTATGGCCATTCCCACATAAATACGTCTGTTTGCAATCTCATGTGTTTTCTTTACATCAGCTTTTGACATCTGCTCGCTTCCATGTCTGCCAGGTGGAATGTGGAGTTCAGCTGTTCTCAGCAACAAGTCTTCTCTAATTTGAAATCCCTTATCTGCCATCACACTATCATAAGGTTCAACAAGGTCTAAAAAGCCACAATTCCTTGTCAGATGATTATCGGATGTTCTTCCTCCCCATGCTTTTGAAACAAAATTGAAGAAACCATTGGGTAAAATGGACACAAGCATTCTTCTATTTCCATTGACTCATTCACTAAGCTGGTAGTAGTAAGGATAGTAGCTGGCTGATCAAAGTTTGACTTATTTGTGGTGTCATTGTCAGATAAATGGGCAACTAAAGATTTCTTTGCCTTTGTTGAGCTTGTACAAGTTCTTTTAGCTGGACGCTTTGTTGTCTTGATAGATGGAACATTCTGATAACCTAGATGTAGAGTAGGGTTTGGATTTCCCTCAGTTGGTTTTAAATCAACAAAATGCTTAGAACAGACCCGCAAGTTTTTGTTTGGCTTCCAAACTTTATTTGCATTTTTTGAATCTCTTCTACTGACCAGTTTTGTCCATTGACTTCTAGCAAGGGGATCATTTTTATTCACCGGGAAAGGTAAAAAGTTGAAATGGGGGTGTACAATCGCACTCACCAATTGTTTGCTTTAAACATTCATGACTTCTTGCTCAATTCAACAGTTTGTAATCACTATTGGCACAACCAAACACACAACAATTTCTTTTCCCTTGACCTAAATTTCTATTCATTGTTGCCTAAAGGAGACGGAAAATAATCGTGAACAAAATTTGCAGCCTGTTCAACACGTATTAAATTAAGATTGCGTTCACACAAATGTTGTATTTTATTAATAGGATTGTTGTTTTATATATTATTTTGTGAAATAAAACTTGTAGATATATATGCACTCGGCTTGAATGCACTGAATATAGTGCATTTTTAAGTATAGTTTTAATATAATTAATAAAAAATCATACGTTATCAGCTATATATGATGAAAATTGGAGAAAATCACGAGTATTCACGACAAATATACCACTAAACATGCAATTTTATACCACCATATGTGAAATTATTGAAGTCACGCTTGTTTTACAGCTAACGCGGGATTCCTGATAGGAGTATATGATCTATATTCATCTTTCGACTATATGCTCTACCAATTCACAAAATTATTTCTTCTATGGTATCCGCCTTGATTAGTATTGTATTATAGCGAACAATGAATAAATGAACTTGAAAATAGTGGCTTACACCAACCATTGGCAAGAAGCTGAGCAGTTGTACTTCACTCTAATGACAATTGCAAATGGGACATAGAATATACATCAACGTTATAAATGTATCAATGTTATACATACAATCATGCATTTTTGGAGGAAACAGTCTAATCTAAGTCTAAGACAAACTTCCAAACAAGCTATCACTAGCAAATTTTCAATTCAATTTGGTTTAAAATTTCAATCCAAACTTCCTTGAACATACATATTCTAATAGCTTAGAATAAGTAATAATATAATGATGTTAATATATTATTAGGCCATAAGACACTCGGAAGCCAGAAAGCAAATTGATCCATTTCCATGGTAAAACACAAATGTTGTCAGTTGGTAAAAAGTTAAAAAAAAATTAAATTTGGAAATTTGGCAATACTGCCAGATAAAACATCGGTGTTTATTGGTTAACCAAGTCAAATCCGAGTCAAATGTCCGAGTCATTGTTTAATCGATGGTCTTTGCAGTTCAACGACTTAGTACCCTAATCCTAACCACAATCCCACTCCTAACTTACCCTAACCCTATTCAACTGTGAATTTTATTCGATTTCGGAGTTTGTCAATTACTGACCGACTCAAATCCGAGTTGCAGTCAAATGTCTGAGTCACTGTTCAACTGTCTTTGTCGGTAAAATGACTTAGTACCCTAAGCCTACTCCTAACCCTATTTGACTGTAAATTTTCTTCAGTTTCGTCTTTTTTTATGCGACTTGGACATTTGACTCGGCTCGGGACTGACTTGGTAAATGGATTTACTCTAAAACATCGGGTCGGCACGAAGCTCTAGGAAGATGTTCTGTGATTGGTTGATTGTGACAATGACAAAAGAATAAGCTATAGAATGGATTTTCTAAAGAACGAAGCAAGAACAATACCCCTTTTGTTTATGGGCCTTTATATAAGCCAATTATGTCTTTTGTCAATGTCATAATCAACCAGTCACAGAACATCTTCTTAGAGCTTCGTGTTCACTGAAAACATCATGAGTGGACCAGAAACTATTAGGCTAATTACTTAGCAACTCATTCCTGAAATATAAGTAACCATTTTTTATCAATACCGATCTGCCAATAATTCACTGTAGAAACTTTATTTTGGGACAGTAAATACTTAGTGTAATATAGTTTCTTGTCCAATTGTGATCCTCTATCGGACAGTATTGTCAAATTTTTACAATGTTTCAGTTTTGTCACCTGTGAATGATGTCACAGTGATAAAAGCAATTTTCTCAAGAATATTACTGACATATTTGTGTTTTACCATGGACATGGTCATCAACTCAATATGTATACTGTGGAATGGGGTGAATTGGGACACTTTTCACATGTTTAAAGATTATTCAAAATGAAAAGGCCATGAGAGAGAAATCTTTAAATGTTATTTTAACAAGTCTTTACATCTAGTTTAAGCAGCAAATAATATTGTACCAGGTCTGGTACAAATGATAAGGTGACCTGAGACACATTCATCATTGTATATAAAATAGTTGCACCAAAATTTATGGTATCTGATATGGAGGATTGCAATATTGTACATCTAAATGCTTTTATTTAGGTTTTTACTAAACCAAGTGTTATATGTTATATATCATAACATATTCATGCACACCTATATATACATAATTAGTATTACTTAACTACCATGTCCTGTCACATAAATACCATATAAGGATATGACATCCCTTCCTCTTTTTAGAATTAATGTTTCTAATCTATTTTTGTTCATCTTTTTCCTTCAATTATTTTGTTCAAATTAATTATATACATAGTTCATTTATTGTTCTTCTTAGGCACTTTGTTCCTCAATGTTTCTGATCTTCTAAGAGCACTCGTAGCTGGTGATACCATGGGAATTTTAGTTCCTTGCTGATGTTCTGGTACTGGCTGTGGCGATATGGGTGGTTGCGGTGGTGATTCAGGTAATGTTCGGTTAGAAGGTAGTTAAGCATCTTCTACTTCGCCTTCCAATTCTTCTTTGTCAATGCTTACTTCCTCTTCTTCTTCATCTGGTTTCAGAAATTTCTTAACATGACTGGAGTTTTGACGGTAAGTCTTTCCACTGTTATCCTTCATGATGATCTGAGAACCTTTGACTTGAACAACTTCAAGAGGATCCAGTCGAAAATTGGTTGAGTATTTTTTCTTATGCTTCTGTTGTAGCAAAACCAAGTCTCTTTTTCGCTTTCCTCCCCATGTCTGCATATTGCTAGTATTTCTCTTTCGTCGTATGATCAGTTTTCCACAGTTCTTTATCATCGACTTGTTTCTTATCAGTGATGCTTGGAATCTTGGTACGTAATTCTCTATTCATCAGAAGTTTGGCAGGGATGTGGATGTGTTGTACTCCTGTAGTTTCTCAACATTGTTGGTAATGTGGTACGCCAGTTTTCATTGCCTGCTCTAGATGTTAATACATGCTTCAGTAGAACTTGGTTAAACCGCTCCATCTGGCTCTTGGCTTGGGGCCAACACTGTTGGTTGCAAAGACTGATCTGATATGTCTTATCACATAAATAACCACATAAGGATATGACAAGGATGGAGACAAATCTAAATGAAATGTTAACAAGAATTTTACATTATATTTTAAAGTACACTAACCCTGCTTGGTAAGATTTATATTCTATTGTAACACTTTATTAAAGTTAAGAAATATAAAAGTACAAATGCCATAACAATTGTTACAGTGTTATCAAAGGAAAATCTAAAACTGCTCAGTTATATGCAAAGTTATAAACTCATTAACACTGCTAAGAGTAGGTTACCCCCCCCCCCCCATACAATAACTGAAGTAATTAGTATTCAAATGAATGAATGATTAACCCATTGAGTGGCATTGCACCCTGATGCACCCTACTTTAGTATTTTACTCTGTCTAACGCCAGAGTATTTTACTCTGTCTAACGCCAGACGATTTTACTCGTCAAGGGGAGAGCGCTGGCGCTTAATGGGTTAAGTAATTACTATTCAAGTAGTTACCGTCTGGTTCAACTACAGACAAATGGCGTAAACTTTCCCATATCAAAGTCAATGAGACCATTTCTACATTTATAGTAGAACAGTAAATCTGTGATCTCTCTATCATAGGCAAGAGGTAGAAGTTCCAGTTTT
Source organism: Paramuricea clavata (assembly GCA_902702795.2). NCBI lineage: Eukaryota > Metazoa > Cnidaria > Anthozoa > Malacalcyonacea > Plexauridae > Paramuricea > Paramuricea clavata. The sequence continues at coordinate 50,130 of CACRXK020000111.1, forward strand.
TTTAAACGTTGCACGTAAGGTAAATCTCTGCATTTTATTCCCAAAATCCATAGCATAGCACGTCTCTGTACACCCTCTATGTTCTTCATTATGCATGTTGAGCTAGTCATATCCACGTTGAGCTAGTCCCACATAAATTATGAAGTATGCATGTTCAGCTATTCCCACATAAATTATAAAGTATGAACGTTCAACTGCATGTTTCCGGTTTAATTAGTAAGCATTAATTATATTGCATGTGTGTGTGCTAAATGTTTTAATATACAATATGAAATTGCACTGGCCTATGGTCTTTTTTTCTCGATGCCCCCTAGCTTTAAAGTGCCACTAACCCCCTAAATTTTCTTTTCATAAAATCAATAACCGCTATTTATGGAGTACAAAAATGAAAAAAAAAATTTAATCAGTTGAATTCTCGCTATTCTATGGCTTCTCAAAGTTTGAAAAATTGCCCTAAATTCAACACCATTTTGTCCCACGAGCGAGCGCCAATGATCTTGGGCTTGTGACGTCAATTGGTGAACCAGCTGTTGTGTCAACACAAAGTGTTTACAGTGCTAGGCGAGTTTGTTAGGCATGCGAACGGCAAGAAAATGCCGAAAAGATGCGTTGTTGCTGCCGGTTGTAACAACATAGCAGATAAGGAAAAAGAAATATCGTTGCATGCAATTTCTTATTCGGGGGACGAACAGCCCGAAGCGAAAAAAACCCCGAAAGAAATGGACTGACTTCGTATTAAATAAGCCTCAAACGTGCAAAACGGATGCTAACGTCGTATTCAGTCATATGCTCCGAGCATTTCAAGCCCGAGGACTTTTTGCGACGATTTTCCCATGTCAAAGGTGAAAGCTTCGTTGGCAACAGATGGCTCAAAAGGGACGAGATCGGAATTTGTGTATTCCCAACATGCAGTCATGCCATCAGCTGACGCACAGAAAGTTTCAGACAGATACAAGAGAATGTCAGAATGGTATGCTAATTTTATATTTTATACATAATTCCGCATAACTTGAATTTGTTTGACTAAACTGATTTAATAAACATATCATTATATAACATGCTAACACTTAAACTGATATACAGTAATTTGGTAAAGCATATAAGACAGACAATTTCGTTTAGTCTGTGAGAGCTTTCTTTGTCATTTCTGTCTTCAGCCTTGCAGGTTTTTCAGGTTTTTATAATTTCTGTATGCAATTTGATACTTGATACAGTATTATACAGTGATATAATTCTCCATCTATGTCTCTTGCTATGCCTATGTTTTAGTGAAGTCAATATGCCCACTACCTATGACACATGCCCTCCTCAGACATCCTTAAAATACACACACCCATCATATTTGACTGTCAAAATAATTAGAGTGAAACATTGATCGATGCATACCGTGTACCAATGTATATATCCATGTTTGATTTGTACCGATTATGTCGAAGAAGTATTTAAACTTTTCTCAATGTTACCAAAGATGATCTAAAAAAGGCAGCCAAGCAACTCAAAGAGAATACCCCACCTGCTAGCAATCAAAAGCAGAGGCAGTTAAGAAAAGAGATGAGAGGAAAAAAATTGTTGTGAAGAATGTCCCTCCAACCACACCAGGTATTTAAACATTAAAACATATTATTATTAAATTATTTTGTATGGTGTCTTTGCAAAGTGTTGCCCACTGCCTATGGCCCATAGATAAGTTACCCAGTATGCTTGCTGTCAATATAAATCTTTTTGTTACTGTAGCTTCACTACTACGTTGTTGCACAGAGCCAAAAGAAGTCTAAAGCAGCACCAAAATGCAGGGCATGTAAACAACCCATGAAAGGAAACAAGTTTGTTACAGACTGTCCAAGGAATGAAAGGAGCACATCATAGTGTATGGATAAGGCATTTGAGGAAGGAGGGCATATTGGGAGGTGTTTTTTTTCAGAAGGGTGTATTAGGATTATTCAGGATGTTGGGGATTTATAATAGAGATTGGGGCTTATATTACATCAGGAAGGGTCTTAATTAACAGAGGGGAAATATTTGGAAGGGTGGTGCTTATTAGGGATGGAGCTTACTAGAGAGGGTGGTGTTTATTAGGAGAGGACTCAATAGAGTGGGTACTTTATAAGGAGGGTAGTGCTTATAAGGGGGGAGGGGGCTAATAGAGAGCGTGTTTATTGGGAGGGTGGTGATTATTGTGGAAGGGACTTAATACGGAGGGGGCTTAATAGGGAAGGTGCTTTATAGGGAGGGTGCTTTATAGGCATGGTGGTGATATTTGTTAAATTATATTATGCAATACTTGTATCAAGTTTGCTCTACTTTACTTGTTTTCTATCCCTGATGAGCACAAGTCAAAACAGATTTATGTTGATACCAAACATGTTCCATATAGGTTTCATTAGAGTATAATATTTAAATAGTACAGTAAAACTCTGATTTACAAAAGAACCAGTTCAGACTAAAATTCCAAAACAGCTTCTTATTTTATCGAAGAAGCAAAAAATTAAACATCAATTAAAGAAAATAAGCTCTTTATAAAGTAATGGAAACACTGTTATTTTGTAAACATCTATGGTATGTTCTTGTATGATGGGTTTTACTGTATGTTAGCTTAGTCATTAATTTATTCCAATATTTTATCCTCCTCCATTTCAAATCTGGTAAATGATTCATCTTTTGTGAGAGGGAATGTCTTCCTTATTGCATGGTATGCTCATGCAGCAGTGGGATTCTTGTTTTTCCAATTACACTATACACCATCCTTGTAAACTTTCCGTATGCCACACTATGTAAAAACCTAGAAGAAATGAACAACTTTATCATAAGTAATGGTATGTAGACAAATGCAAAAACTATTTCTATAAAATAGTATTTTATATTACAAAGAACAACCCAAACTATAATAGCTATATATAGAAACTATACATACATATATTAATCTGAAACTAAGTACACTGGCCTGTACTGTAGGCCAAGTGTCTTAAATAGCCCATACACTTGTACGCACGCGCACAATTCCGAACTCCAATGGCGGCTTTTCACAGAGTGATCAAACTATATTTTACACAGTCTCGTTGAATTTTCAAAGAATTGTGCCGGTTTCTTATGGATTTTACGTTGTCGTACTCAGGACTTTCTTGCGTGTTGAATTAATGTGTTTTTCTTTGAGTAACGACTCGAAAACCACAAAATTTGGACCCAGCGAATTTATACAATATATAGAAGGATATTTAAACAAGGTTACAAGGACAAGTTAAAGGTTTGACAGTTTGACTTTTGAACAAACAACTATAAATATACGTCGTGGACTCATAACATCCGTTGTGTACTTGTGTTAATTCTTGCGTCGCACCACGGTTAATAGAATTAGATGGTTAGGCTAGCTGGACCACGTGACAAATATGTTATTGTTCATTTTTATTTTTGGTCACGTGACGAGGAAAGGGGGTGCTTTGTGATGAGTGATTAGGAAAACATATGAGTGAGAACATAATATGCCAAGAAAAGATCATATTTCAAAGCGCTAGAGGGCTTCTGAGATCAAGATGGAAATTGAAACAGAAAGCGAACAAACATACGAACCTATTTTGAACGTTGGAGATGAAAATATCGAAGAAAGCGAGCGTCGTGAACAGTTTATGATCGAGAGGACGAATGCTTTGTTTATACACCACGTTTGGATAATTGTATTTTTGCCGTTGTTTTAGTATGTCAGGATACGGTTAAACGTTTGAAGTAATATTGAACAGTATGGTTGGCTCTAATTGTGCTTTGTATGGCTGTCCGACCAGCAGAATGCGTGAATTTGCAATTTTTAAAATCCCTGTTGAGTGTTGTTGGCGCAGCCCATGTAGTGTGCGTAGGAGACTACAGCCGATGGTGAACAAGAAGAGAAATGCTCGCGAAGAATGGCTTTGAATTGTTTTAAAGGACTAGAGAAAAGACGGTAGATCTTCAGAAACAAATAAGATTTTCCTTTGTGAGCGTCATTTGAAGCCATTGTAAATTTTGCATTTTATGCATGTGGTTGTGTGATCAGATGTAAACAAAGAGGGCATTGTATTTGCATATTTACATATCCCATGTCTATTAAATATCTATCTTCTGTAGACCCCAAACGAAAGATTTTATAACTGATAGCGTACCACTGAAAATTTACCTACAATAAACACGAAGTTCCCAAGGCTGAGCGTCGCATTCTCAACGTATAAATACCAGATAAACAACCTACAAGCTTCGAATTACACACGTTAGTTCAGTGGCTGGCGAGGTGGCTGGTGTGTCCAGTATTGAAATTAAAACTGATGGCAGATTTAGATAATATGCAAATATGGAAAGTAGAAGAAATTCAAGATAACCTAGGAGGTCCAAGGCTCAAAAAGCAATTTAAAATGCAAAAAAAAATCTTTAAGTTTTTCACTATCATATGAAAATGGTCTATGCTTGTTTAAGTTGTTTTGTTCCAAAAGTGGTATATTGCATGTAAATATTTTTTGTGGTCACTCGATTTTCATACCAAGATTGGTGAATTAAAGGCCATGATATTATATTATCTGGTATTCAACAGAAATAAAGTCAAATCAGGGTACATCAAAGTTTTAATGGGCTAATTAGAGGCTGATTACATGGAGCATTTTCAACCCTGGGGTTGTCTCCTACAGATCTACAGTTGGGACCTACAGTTGGGACCTACAAGGCCTGGGCTGAACCCTCGTCCTTGTCTGTAATACAAAATGCTATCAAAATCAAATGCACAATTTCAAAATTTTCAATTCAGGGCCAAGTTCAACCCCGCTTCAGCTAGCAGAGTTATAAATTTCAACCTCAGGTTGGACTTCGCCTTGGGTTGAAAATTTTATCATGTAATCGTTTCAACCCAGGGCTGAAATTATTCATGAGTTACTCAAGCATTTGATGAGGCTGGTTTTTGTTTTCACTTCCGGGAATGTATAGCATTTCAACCCTGGGGTTGAGATTGTCCATGTAATCGCAAAATATTCAACCCAGTTATGTAAACATGGTCGAGTTCAAACCTGTGGTTAAAAGTGCTCCATGTAATCGTCCCCTTACTGTGGTGTGATCCGCTTACTGTGGGGCAGGGCTGTACTGAATGGTGGCAAATTACCATAATCAAATCACTTCTATTTCGACCAGCCAATAAGGTTTAATTAAAAACAATATTATTGTATAATATATAAAATTATTGAATTATGGAAACAGTGTTCTGAACTTCTGACAATCTTTAACAATTAAGAAGTTTATCAAATTTTATATGTTATCGCATCCCCTTTCTCAATCACTCAATGCCTTTTCTTTGACTGCCTTTCATTAATTAATGCTATACTTTAAAGATGCGGTACAGTCCGTATGTAAACAAAGGCTTTGTTTACATTTCGGTATCCAAAATATTGAATTTTATTCCACAACTAGTTATATTTTCATGATTCTAGAAATTATCAAGAGACAACAATCAAGCTTTGGAAGAACATAAAATGAAATAAAAACCTAACTAAACTGTTTGTAAATAAAAAGGGGCAGTGGCGGCACCAGGCTTCCAAATATGGGGGGGCATTTGACGGGCAAACTCAAATTTTGGGGGGGCAAGATCGAATTTTCAAAAAGGTCGCCCCCCAGGAAATTCGCCCCCCTCAAAACGTGGCGATATTCCTAGGCGATATTCCTAGGAATATCGCCCCCAGGGGCGAATATCCTAGGAATATCGCCTCCCAGGGGGGTGGGGCGAATACCCTAGGAATATCGCCCCTCTTTAGGTGATTCGCCCCCCATATATGCGATGTGGTTTATTCAAATAATTTTGTGATACTTTCATCTTATTATTGCCTTACACGTTTGAGAATTTAACTCTGCAAAACTAAAGCGTTTTTGTCTTTTTTTGAAAGTATTATTGGAGTATTGGCAAGTTTTACCATTCAGAGATTTACAAACTAATATTGAAACTGTAAAAAACAGTTTCATGTATATGCGCATTCACAAATGAGTAATGACAACTTATAAGCCATACATTTTCCGATAACGACAGAACACTTGTGTAGCCTTTAGCTACACCCCCCCTTGAGGGGGGCAAAATGGGGGGGGGCAAAAAAAATTGGGGGGGGGGCATTTGCCCCCCCCTGGCGCCGCCACTGAAAAGGGGACTCCTGTGTGCACATGCACAGATTGGACTGTACATGCCGCATCTTTAATAGTAATAAAGTCTCTGGTGTAGGAAAATGCTCCGACTGTTAAATAAAGTTTAACTATATTTTCCGTACAGTTTCTGTGCAGAGTTCGAGGGTTGAACTTCACGAAAAATCACAGCATTTTCCAACAATGCCGACATTTTGCTGGTGTAGTGTTTTATAAAAATCCGATCAAATATGCTCAGGAATATATTTGCTACTTTATAGCTGCTCACACAATTTTATAGCTGCTCACACAAACGAGGAATCAAGCCATATAAAAACATTCTAAAAGTTTATCTTGATTGTTCCTTGGACAGAATGTTGTGTAAAGTGGCCATGCAAAGCATCGAAGAAAGCATCAGTAGAGGAAACAGTAGCCAAACTGACCTGAATCGGTGTAATATAATCAAACCACGTCCTCTAATAGTCAACGCAGCACGAGTTTTGTCTCTCCCTTTACTTTATAGACTTGCACACTATCTCTCACTGACTAAAAGGAAAAACCCTCTCGCCATCAATTTCTTGTATAGCTTCGGTGAATTCAGCGTCTGTTTCGTCTAACTGTATTTCCGTTAGAGCAACAGACACATCAAAGTTGTATAAATCCTCTGCGGTTGCATCGTCTAGTTGCAATAAATGTCTTCACCCTTCGTCCTCTTATGCCTCGATCATAAACTGTTCGCGACGCTCGCTTTCTTCAATATTTTCATCTCCAACGTTCAAAATAGGTTCGTATGTTTGTTCGCTTTCTGTTTCAATTTCCACCTTGATCTCAGAAGCCCTATAGCGTTTTGAAATATGATCATTGTTGGCATATTATGTTTTTGCCCATATGTTTTCCTAATCACTCATCACAAAGCACCCCCTTTCCTCGTCATGTGACACAAATAAAAGTGGTTCTCGACATAATTTGCCGCTCCCTTTGAAGTTTGCCGGCTAGCCTAACCATCTAATTCTATTAACCGTGGTCGCACTCTGGGCTTTCTTAGTTTCTTGCCTGTTGAATTAATGTTTTTCTTTTTGTATTAAATTAAACGACTCGAAAACCCCAAAATTTCGTAAATTTGTACCCAGCGAGGCAGCGAATGTATACAATATATTGGAATATAAACAAGGACAAACTCTCCTAATTCCTTACGATAATTTTAGTCAAATGTCGACAATATACCTTTAAATACATGTATTAAAATCCGCGCAGTACTAGAATGATAGAATTAAGAGAATTCGCGTAGCGCTGGCCGCTGAAATTTTAGTACTGCGCGAAATATAATCCACATGAAAAGCTTTGTGGTAGCTATACTAAAGATAAAGCGTGCGTTCAAAATACCAACAAGAACTAGAACCATTATTGTATGGTTCTCATTTGCTAGACTTGCCACAAGTCGACCTCGAAGAAGCACATTTAGTGCCTAATACAATAACATTAGTTCGGTGTGAATTTTAATACAAGTATGGCATCATATTTCATAATATAACAATGTAAACTAGCCATATATTTTGCCGAACATAACTTCGGCCCCTTTGGACATATCTTTTTCGTAATAATATTATTGGAACCAGAATCGAAAACACTATTTATAGTGTTATTTTCAAGCTTGTGTCTGGAGGTTTTCATAGTTTATTTCGGTATTTACAGAATATTTATATTTTTAGCGTGGCCACGTACATCAAAACAACGCGCTGTTTATAGGAAAAAGCGGAAATCGATTCTGTAGGTCGGCATGATTTGCACGTGCATCGATCGAGGTATAAAAGTGCGTGCAATTAAAAACCCGATATTTTGAAAAATTCAAAATAAATATTCCTACTCTGTGCCGTATTCAAACGAAACTTTGTATATGAAAGCGCTTGAATACAAGATGTATTTTACTCACATTGACTCTGAGCAAATTCTGAAGAGTTACTAAAGAATACTAAAGCAGGGTGCATTGCCTGTTAATGGGTTAATAAGAGACATTGGCAGATGTGTTTGTTAACCCATTTACTGTCAGTACTCTGCCACTAACAAGTAAAATCGTCTGGCGTTAGTCAGAAATAGTTAATACTAAAGTAGTGTGCATTCGCAGCTAATAGGTTAATAGACCTTAATATCTGCTTTTGACCCAATGGCTTCATTTTCATGTTGACTATTTACTCGACGTATTCCGTGCACACAATTTAAGAATGAGTTTATGAACAGGCTTAAATGATGAACGAGAAGGAAACATTGGGCCGTATAACCGAGAATTGTCTAGAAGTATAAATTTTTGCATTCAGTTCATACGCCAAAAAGGCAGCACTTTCCTTGCGATAGTAACTCCTAGTTATAGATTTGCACCATCAGTCCATTACGTCGCCCGAAATGGTCTTCTATTTTTTGAAAAAGTCCATAAAATTTGCTTGTGGTTTAAGATTTGTATTCCTGCCTTTTGCACCATAGCACGTTCTCGTCAGTTATTTTCAGGCCAGTGTTAACGCCTGAGCCAGCGTCTTGTTTTATACATACATAGATTAATATGAAACTAGTTTTTCAAATCTCTGAGGATGGTTCTGAAATACATACATATAGTTTCTGATTTTGGTTACACCAACATTTTTGAGATGTTGATGCTTATGGGAGACACTGGTCATGGAACAGTGTGTATCCCCATAAATATATCCCTGAAAGAGGATAAAGCTCTATATGTTGAACAGTCTATTTAGTCTTTACATTTTTACACAAATTTTGGAAACAATAGACCTTACCATTTATTCACTATTGACCAAATGGCCTCGTTTCCATGTTTGCCTATTTTAGCATATTATGCGCACATGAAGGTTAAATTGTCATGTTTCCTGCACAAGTTTGTCTCTCGTTGATCTTAAGTCCAATCACAAGCTTATTCTTTACTCTCTTATGCACAAAACATGAGTTTTAATATCACATGAAAATGAGGCCATTGGGTCAAAAGTAAATAAACAGTAAGGTCTATTGAGTTTCAATATAGGTAACTCTCCCATTCATGTTCAGTAACATTGTCTGTTTTTTTAGACAGAGTAAGATAAATATGAGCACACTATTGAGACACAGTGCAGCTTCCAACATTCCTCTCAATGGTCTATCATTATCTTAGTGAAATATGAAAAAAAATGTTGTTCTGTAATTTTACTCTGCCTAATACTGCCGATTAGGGAAAGTCCATGAACATATAGTTCCACATGTTCCTTTGTCAAATAAAATTGCCTGGTGTAAGAGAGATTTGTAGGTAAGGCACATAGCAGCATATTATTAAATGGTTAAGTAGCAACATTCCAGCTCACAACAGTAATATTGCATTCTTGCCAATTACTCAAAAACTCCCCAGGCTACAATTTTCACATTTGCACCTAATATAAATTATGAAATATTGACAACATGATTGGGTGGCCTTGCCATGCCGTGAAATAATCTTTAACGTAAATATGTTTATTAAAATAGTGTAGTGTAGTGTAGTATAAGCAAAATTTGCGACTTACCACTCATAAAGTTTTGCAGTTTCATGCAAACAATACACAACTACAATACACAATATAAGGACAATTAAAATGAAATAATAATAACAATAATAATAATAACAATATAAGGACAATTAAATTTTCAAGCAAACAATACACAACTACAATACGCGATATAAGGACAATTTAAGGCCACCTAAAGTGTCAAGGAATTGGGGGAAAGCAAAGACTCGCTTATCAGGCAATAATAAACTGGAACAACTTGGACAGAAAGATAAAACTATCTACTAGTATTTCTACATTTAAGAGAAACTTTTTTAGCAACCTTTGAACTTTCCCTCGTATAATTTTTTAATATTTTTCATTGTTATGTAGTATATGCATGTCTTCCTTGTAAAATAGTTTATTTAGTTCAGGACCTTTCTGAAAATCACTTTGTGAGAAAGCTTCCTGAAATTAAATATTAATTTAAAAAAACAAAAAAAAAACACAAAAAAACGCTTCAATATCTCGTCTTTAATGATCTCGTTCGCCCTCATGTCCACTCCTCATCAGCGACAGGATCATCAACCCAAGCATAGCTGCATAAGCATGATAAGGCATCATCATCGCTTGAAACCAGATATATCGGCTTCTAAGCCTTCTATCCCTACATTTCGTCATATTCTGATAAATAATAGTTCCCTGATGCGAACGAAGAAGCCTCAGAAGATACATCCGTCGAAGACATTGCAAAAAGATATAAAAAACCGTAAATTATTCTTCGAAATTAAAGCTTCTTTATAATGGTAGAGTATAGTGTTTATAAGGAGGCTTTGCATGAGTTCACCAATTGACGTCACACATTCCTCTCTCACCAGTCTCCCAAAACTCAGTCGTGGAACAAATGTGTGCAAACTTTGAGAAGCCATAGAATTGTGAGAATTCAACCGATTAAAAAATTTTTTCCAGTTTTGTACTCCATAAATAGCAGTTATTTATTATATTTTATTATTTTAAAAATTAGGGGGTTAGTGGCACTTTAAGTATACTGTGAAGGCAACAGGCGAGCAATTTAGAAGTCATGAGAAGGATCATTATAAGGCATATGTAGAATATTTGAGAAGTAAACTTTGAGATTGAGTTTATGTATATCCTTCTGGACGAAGTTACACGTTCGTTTGTCTTTCTCGTTCAGCTCCTTCCAGTGTAAGCCAATATAAAAAAAAGAACAACGAGGCTTCAGAGTCTCTGACCTTTATGACTCCCAACTCTTTACAGAAAAATTTCTTTCCAATTTGAAATCCGTCCATGTCAAGGATCCCAACAATGTCTGCTTTACACTGCATGTTGACTGATTGATTGTGATGTGAATTAGATTGTTTGAAACACTAATCTGTGTTCTTGTGTGCTATATAACTATCGCGTGTACAAAACGTTAATCCATGTGTTAATTTATGCATGCAGTCAACCAACGTGGTAACTTTGGCAACAACATTTTGCTCTTCGGATCAGTACGATTTCGTGTTACCCCTTTATCTCCCTTTGAGCACGCATCGAAACATTTTAACAACTTTGGGAAAGATCGTGATGCAACTCTTGATGAGCTGGAGTTTAAGATTTCACTCTAAGGCGAGAAATAAATTTTTGGTTAAAAGATTTCCTGTTTGTTTGTGCTCCTGTGCAGTGTGGCGTCACATGAAAAGGTTAACCAAGATTGTACGCCAGACATCTTTACACTACCTTTGCATGGACCGCTGTACATGAAGTTTATCATCACTAAACAATATAAAGTATTGGAGGGTCAATGTATAGGGTCGATGTGAGGTCGATTCTCTGGGATTCTGTAGGGTTTTTCTCGGGGTGCTCTTGGGGTTCCCTCGGAGTTCCCTGGGGTTCTCTGGATGTCGGATACGATTCAGTGTGATGAATACTATAACAAATATAACAGACAAACAAATAGGATTGATATTTTTAAAGTATAAAAGTACAACAAATTATTTGATAGTATCACTTTCATTGTCCGAATAATGTTGTTGTTTTTCTAAAAGACGTTTGAAAAGAAGCTTTCTCTTTTCGACTGCGGAATATAAAGCTTCTTCCCGGTCGAGGAAATCTACTTCAATCATATTATCTCTTGTCTGCATGATCTTCTTGTGAATTGAATCTTTTTTCATGTGTGACATCCACAGCAGCCGTTCTATATAAATATCTTCTACTTGTTTTGTGAGTTTCGGAAGAAGTTCTGAAAACGATTGCCTGTTAGCTTCAACCTCACTAAAACCCTCATTTTTAAAGGTATTGAACGTTTTCTAGAAATTTATCCAAAAGTTGCAGTTTTGCTTCATCTATCAATGTTTGTCAGGGGTCGTAGTTCTCTCCGTCTTCGCTTTCCTTGTTGCTGTCATCTTCCTCGCTGTTCTCATTTTCTACGCTGTTGCTCTCTTCTTCACTGCTATGTTCTTTCTCATCATCACTATCGAAAATATCGCCGTTTTGAGATGAAGAAGATACACCTTCATCGTAGTTATCCATCCTAGCTCTTTTTCATCTGTGCATAATGCTGTAGTCATCTTTATCTGCGCAGGATGACTTGGCGTCACTCAGATAAATACATCTTTCTTCACTTGATAGATGGTGAATGTCTGCCAAATGATTTGATAATTTGCAAAGGTTTTTCTTTCTGCATGGCACGGATGGCCACACTCTGTTAATGAAACAGAGATCAAGTGTCTTAACCTAACAGAAAATGAGGTAATTTTGTCTGAACTGAGTGAGGCGGATGCTTTTGCAAAAATCTTAGAGAGAATATTAACTATCGAGGAGAAGCTCAACACAAAAATTGATGATGTGGCATTGCAGGTATGCAACTTAAAGAAGGCTGATGACCTTCATGAAAAGATATCACATGATTATATTACTAATATAAAACATGAGAATGAAAATCTCAAGAAAGAAAATATTGCCCCTAAAGGAAAAATTGAGTATACCGAGGAAGATGACCCTTCATCGTAATTATCCATCCTAGCTCTTTTTGATCTGTGCATAATGCTGTAGTCTTCTTTATCTGTGAAGGATGACTAGGCGTCGCTCAGATAAATACGTCTTTCTTCACTTGATAGACGGTGAATATCTGCTAAATGATTTGATAATTTGCAAAGGTTTTTCTTTCTGCACAGAAGACAGTCTTTACGTGTTTGCGGCATCGAGCGAAATGACTCCTCTTGTCAAACGGGATGCAGGGACATTGCTACAGGATGCCTGGGACTTGCTTGCAGGACACTTTGAGAGGTTCCCTATACGCGGGACACACAGGACTTACTTACAGGATGCATTTTAACGTGTCCTTGTGTCCTGTGAATCTCTATATACGGGACACATTTTAACATGTCTTGCGTCCCATAAAACTGTTCTTATGACAAGACCCATATAGGTTACACCATTCATTATTATTCGAAGCTCGCAGTTTGACATAAGGGTTAGACTGTAGATTGATATCACTGAATACGTCACTAACATACTGAAATATTATTTAAATCAGTGTGAACATAAATTTGAAAACGGAAATGTTTTTTAAAGTGATCGAAGCTGTCAAATGGTTGACGTCACTTAAAACGAAATCAAATGCCATGCAGTAGTCTGTTTCGTGACTGTGCTCGTGAACGGTTGGTCTAAAAGAAAACGTGAAGAAAATTATGGCACACTTGTTCAGACAAATGTATGTGGATGAAATTGACTATGAGTTCTTCACTCCTGAAAAACGTACTGATTTCATGTTTACCAAGATTGTATACTGTCAAATTCAGAAACTGGAAGAGGAGTCATGCATAAATCAAGATGAAATTGATGGCAATCAATGGTCCAGGATTGGACAGCGGGTCGAAGGTTTAGATGAAGAAGAGCGCTGGATAAATTATGCTCAATAGGCTCTGGCAATGCTGAATCATGAAGTGATGTGGCAAGCAATCGTTGAAGCATGCAAGATATTAAAGTATCCTGAACCATCAGAAACACAAAGAGATTATTTTGAAATACTTTTTGACATGTCATATTTTGTTTGGCATCAAATTTATTCTAGGTTCAAAAGAACTGTTCCTCTAAACAATCTCATGGACTATATTAGCTGTGTTTGTAAATTAAAATACAATTCAAGCATATAATGTATTTAAAAAATGTATAATTTTAAAACATATTGTGTTGTTGCCCTTTTCTTTATTCCATGCGGTTGCTTGCAGTTTCAGTATTTATTTTAACCATAGGCACTTGCTACAGTAAGAATGATAAAGTCAAGAGAAACAAGGATCATAATAGACAGAAAATGTTCAGAATTGGCATTAGCTTTGGTCATAATGATTTAAATTTTGAGGGCCATTTTCAAATGGGGTACAATAGCCAGACAAGAATTATGGACCCATTGAAAAGCGGTTGATTCTTCCAGAACTTTTACCTTCAACAATAACAGAATCAAACAAGCAGACAGTGTTGATACTGAAGCAACCGAAGCATAGTGTTGTAATGAAAAGACATCATATAATTGGTAAATACACCAATGTGTTCATGGCGTTTGATTTCGTTTTAAGTGATGTAAGCCATTTGACAGCTTCGATCACTTTAAACACATTTCCGTTTTCAAATTTATTTTCACACTGATTTATTAAATAATATTTCAGTATGTTAGTGACGTATTCAGTGATATCAATCTATAGTTTAACCCTTACGCTACTTATGTCAAACTGCGAGCTTAGAATAATAATGAATTGTGCAACCTATATGGGTCTTGTTATAAGAGCAGTCTTACGGGATGCAAGGACATTAAAATGCGTCCCGTAAGGATGTCCCATAGGGACACCTCTCAAAATGTCCCGCAAGCAAGTCCCGGGCGTCCTGTAGCAATGTCCCTGCGTATTTAGCACACACACATGCAATATAATTAATGCTTACTAATTAAACCGGAAACATGCAGTTGAAAGTTCATACTTTAGAATTTACACGGGAATAGCTGAATGTGCATACTTAATCATTCCTTCGTTTGAATACTAATTACTTAATCATTCAGTCGTTTGAATACTAATTACTTCCGTTATTGTATGGGGGGGGTAACCTACTGCTAAGTAATCAACTGATAAAATCAATCTGATAAAGTCAACTGATAAACTGATAGAATAAATAATAAAATATAAAATATCCTTTCTTGTCTAGAATCAAAAGTTATCTTAATAGCTGTGATCATAGATATCTTTCACCCATTGTCCAATGTTGATATCATTATGTTCCAATGGTTTCAAATCTTCCATGCGTGTCGACAAGCGTGTTGATAATTTAAATCATTGATGATGGATCCTTCAGATTGAGATTCATCACTATCAGACTCTTCCTCTGAGTCATGCTCACTAGCATCATCTTTATTAGATGTCAGGTCATCTAAGGAAACGCTTTTTCCAGGCTCAACTACAATTTGTTTCCGCCAAGGGGTTGGCTTTTTGTGGATTGGATTTTGCATTTTTTCAATTGCTCCATCACAGCTGTTGAGATGTTGATTCATGCATCTTGAGAACATTGAGGCAATTTTTTTTAAATTTAGGGACTAAATACCACAAGCTTGGAAGCCAGCTTTTAAGAGGCTGTCTCTCTAAGAACCGACCAATGACTCTCGGCTCATAAAATGAGATTCTTCGTTACTTTCACAATGAAATGTATTTACCCCAAGAACAAACAAACACTATTTGGAATTTTGAAATTTTATTAAATTTTAAAATTTCAGCGATTTTCGGTCCCGCGCAGTCGGGCAGAAAATCCTGTGCCTATATCAGGCATAAAAATTAGCCGAATTCAAATACATATAATTTTAAAAGTATTCAACCAAATTTTATGATTTTTTCACCCACCAACGTGAAACTTATTTTACTTTGAAACTTACCTTGTTTTATGATGCTTTTACAGAACGATTATGGCAAACGTTAGCGATAACAAGCACCGGATCTAAATACGGCTTTGTACGCATATCAAATTCGACTTTAACTTTCTAAAACGTGGCACCTAACTGGATTCAGTGACTAATATGGTTAAAAAAATGCATGTTTGAAGTACCAATATCCATAATAAAACTTGTTACCAACCGCGATTTGAAGACTCGAAAGCCTCTGAAATTTGATACAATTTGGCTATTTTGTTTAGCTTCAATTATAGCGGAGTTGAGACGTCAGAGATTCCAGTCACTTGTAAAATGCGTTGTTGTTCCGTTTTTTTTTACACAAGCCGTTAATATCATCGTAGTTAAGCGATTTTTCTGTGTTCATGAACATCACAAGTGGATTTAATTAAAAAAGATTTCGATCGATGCAGCGAGGTATTATTAAACGTGGATCGGTTTCGTATTAAAATTAGCTACTCCGGGAAAACCCGGAAATTATTGTCAAATTGACAATGCTGATATTTATTAATCTAAACTCTGTATGTCTATTCTGCACGATTGGAAATGAATTTAAGAGGTTATCTCTCTAAGAACCGACCAATGGCTCTAGGCTCAAAAAATGAAATTCTTCGTTACTTTCACAATGTCTTTTATGATTTTTTCGCCCACGCACGTGAAAGTTATTCTACTTTGAAACTTACCTGGTTTTATAATGCTTTTACAAAACTATTATGGCAAACTTTAGCGATAACAAGCACCAAGTCGAAATACGGCTTTGTACACATATCAAATTCGATAAATTTCTCAAAAGTGGCTCCTAACTGGATTCCATGACTAATATGGCTGAAAAAAGGGAAGTTTGAAGTACCAATAACCACAATAAAACTTGTTACCAACCGCAATTTGAAGACTCCCAGAGCCTCTGAAATCTGTTACCTTCAGTCATTTGTAAAATGCGCCGTCGTTCCGGGTTTTTTTTTCACACAAGCCGTTAAGCGATTTTTCTGTGTTCATGAACATCAGAAGTTGTTTTAATTCGAAAAGATTTGGCTCGATGCAGCGAGGTAAACGTTACAGCGAGGTAAAATAGAGTCGTTGCTAATTTTGGCACATCCCGTCATAAACAGTCCAATCGTGCAACAATTACTGCCATTTATTAGCAGAAAACCAGAAACATGACGTATTGTCTTGTTTCTATAGCTTCTCTTCCGTGTAATGCACAGCAATTCCATTAGTATATATTTGACAATTTCGATTCCCCACTATATCTTCACATGATACTATACTTTATTGGGGTAATTTACGCATTAATTAACATCCCCCTTTTTGAATACATTGTGAACAGTTTCTACCATTATTCTGGCCGACGTTTCATATAAGAGTCCCCACATGCCCTGGCCTATCCACGCCCCCAGTACGACCCTGCCCCACCCTCGCGTTTTTGTGACGTCATTTGAAAACTCTTGTATGAAAATAAACTTCACCCTTTATTAGCTCTCCTTAAAAAATTCCAGGTGAAATTGATATAAAGGTCCTCAAATGACATCACAATAGAGGTGGGGTGGGTGTAGGGTAGGGGTCAGGATAGAGTTGGGGTGGAGGTCATTTGGAGACTATTCCATATATGACTCTTCTATTAAATTTCAGCCAAGCCCTAGTTGAAACACTAATCAAAACCCTTATTCGAACTATAATATCCAAATCCAATTCAATTGGCATGCACGATTGCAACTGGATCTTTTTGAATAATCAGTATCTATAGTAATCTTCTAGATCAAGTATTTTTTCCAGTTTAAATTCATTTCCAATCGTGCAGAACAGACATACAGTATTTAGATTAATAAATATCAGCATTGACAATTTGACAATAATTTCCGGGTTTTCCCCGAGTAGCTAATTTTAATACGAAAGCCTACCATGTTTACCTCGCTGCATCGATCGAAATCTTTCCGAATTAAATCCACTTGTGATGTTCATGAACACAGAAAAATCGCTTAACTACGATGATTTAAAGGCTTGTGTAAAAGAACGGAACAACAGCGACTGTTGGACTGGAAGCTCTGACGTCTCAACTCCGCTATAATTGAAGCTAAACAAAATAGCGAAATTGTATCAAATTTCAGAGGCTGTCGAGTCTTCAAATCACGGTTGGTAACAAGTTTTATTATGAATATGGGTACTTCAAACTTTCCTTTTTTTAACCATATTAGTCACTGAATCCAGTTAGGTGCCACTTTTGAGAAATTTAAAGTCGAATTTGATATGCGTACAAAGCCGTATTTACACCCGGTGCTTGTTATCGCTAAAGTTTGCCATAATCTTTCTGTAAAAGTATCATAAAACAAGGTAAGTTTCAAAGTAGAATAATTTTCACGTTGGTGGGTGAAAAAATCATAAAATTTGGTTGAATACTTTTAAAATTATATGTATTTGAATTCGGCTAATTTTTATTCCTGATTTAGGCACACGATTTTCTGCCCGACGGCGCGGGACCGAAAAGTCGCTGAAATTTTAAAAATTAATAAAATTTCAAAATTCCAAATAGTGTTTGTTTGTTCTTGGGGTAAATACATTTCATTGTGAAAGTAACAAAGAATTTCATTTTATGAGCCGAGAGTCATTGGTCGGTTCTTAGAGAGACAGCCTCTTAAGTTGTCGGTATTAAGGGACTCAACTTATTCTTTCAGGAGTTGAGGGAATTAATTATTTGGGAGTGATGTCAAGCTTGGATTCTCTGTTTTTCACTGCTTTTCAGTGGGCCATAAAAGGCAACATCAAGAGGCAAGGTTAAGTGTGTGCTATTTGGGACTACCCACACAAAACAAATGTTATTTTCTTCACATAATCTGATAGGTGAAAAATGACTGGAAAGATTATCACCAATTACAACTTTTATGCCTTTTTTCTTTCTTTCTAAACCAAGGTAACACTACTGTTCAAAACCAGTCATCAAAACTAATGGCTTCAAACCACCCACTCTTTGAACGGTTATATCGAGCATATTTAGGACCACCAGTAGTCCATGTGGTGCACATGTTTACTCCCTTGTACACCACATAAACTGGTAACAATTCTCCACTTGCTGTGCCACAAAACATAATACTAATGTTCAGGCTCTTAGCCAGAAGGGTGTCCTGGGACGCCCCTAGAACGAAAAATGCACGCCTTTTGGATGCCCAAATTCTGGGGAAAAAGGAAAATTATTTTCAATTATTTCCCTAAGTATATTAATATATCTGAAACGAAATAGCTTCAATTCACTCATTATTATACATAAGACAGTTTGATCAATTTGATAATGTACCTGGCTGAATGAAAATTTATTTATTTATTTTAATTAAGTTCGCCCAAAACAATGGCTTTTATTTTAGGCCCCTAGATTATGAATTAAAAATAATTGATATAATGTCAGTTCGTAGTTAAGTAAAGAAGCATAGCAGCACAAACTCACAAAGCCAAGTGTGTTTGAAAAATTTCGAACAAGCTTTGAACAGATACTGACATGAAGTAATGTAAACTTCAATGGTTTTCTCAACCCCTCTTTACTGTAGATGTATCGTTATACCAAAATTGGACGCCCTCTTTCAGGACCCTGGCTAAAAGCCTGCTAATGTTGCCTTTGGTGTAATTCATAACACACTCGGGATACTGTTTTGCATGTTTAAAGATCAGCTTTTCCTGACTTGGGTCGTCCGCCAGGTTAATTTCATCATAATTCAAAATTTTGTCTGCTGGTACCTCTTTTACCACATCTTTTAAATTGTCAAAATACTTAACAAACTCACCTTTATTCATTTCTGAACGAGATTTTTTAATGTTTTGACATACGCAAGGACATATTTGTTTTGCGTGCCGCTTTATAAAACTTCTTGCCTAGTCTTCACCAGGTAAGTTGTTTTTAAACCTTGTTACTGTGCGTTTTGACATATCCAAGTAAGACTTCACTACAGAACATATGTCCAATTTTGAGAAAGGGAAACCCCATTCAGATACAGCCACCAAAAGATGGACAATCTGCCCTTCTTCCACAGCAGTGAGACATGTTTGTCCACCTGGTGATTTCATTTGTATTCCACAAAATTTG
This sequence comes from Paramuricea clavata, assembly GCA_902702795.2. Taxonomy (NCBI): domain Eukaryota; kingdom Metazoa; phylum Cnidaria; class Anthozoa; order Malacalcyonacea; family Plexauridae; genus Paramuricea; species Paramuricea clavata. The sequence continues at coordinate 69,721 of CACRXK020000111.1, forward strand.
CGATTTAATGTGGATTTTGGGATGTTGAACGTTTTTGCTGGGTCATGCAGAGTCATTCCATCTTTTACTGCCTCAATGGCATTGGCTAGAGATTGGTTCCTATAGTCTCTGTAGTGGTTTTTTCTTTGATCCAACAAAAATGTATGTGTTCTGATTGTCCCAATTCACCCTGCATTGTCCCCGATGCACCATATTAACTCACTCTTATGAGATTCTCTCTATGTGTTGAATAAGGAACTTCTTCGATAGATGGCTTTGTCTTGCCATATCTGATGGTCATATAGCTATAAATTGATTTTGAAAAACCACATGGAGGATCATCCCCAAAAATCAATGTTATTGCCAATGCTCTCCCAGCCATATACTACTTGTAGCTTTGCAACTTTTGCACGTTATGTGTCAAGTCATATTGTTACTACACGAAGTTTTATGACATATTATAGCCGCTGTGCTCGTTGATCGCGGGAGACTTTTTGTTTTTGAAAAAATATTGCAAACATGTTGTAATTTTAGAGACTTTTTGTGGTTATTTGTGTATATAAGAGACGGTTTTATTTCAAGAAAACAGGCGATAAAGTGTCAGTTTCAGATCGGGAAACAAGTTTGGTCCTTTCGAGCCAGATCATTTGACTTTAAGGGAGAAACATTCGTTTCGAAAATCGTGTTTTTTGCTACTTGATTAATAATTCAAAATGGCGTTGGTTCACAATGTTGAAGAAACATTGAAAGACAGCGTTACAGTGAACGAAGAAACTAATGGTGGTGAGAATAATGAAGAGAATAATGGACAAGACGAAGAAAATAGTTTGAAAGAAGACAGTGTTAGCCACGAAAGCAAGAAAATTCAAGGATTATGTAATAACAAGAAATCTGCAAAAATTCGACTGGCAAATGCAAAAAAGAAGTTATCCGAGCTTTTTGAAAATAAGTCTGGGGATTGTTTACAAAGTAAAAGTGCTTTGCATAGAGCAGTAAACAAGGTAAAGACAGAAATGAACATAATTGAGAAAATTATAATTACAATAAAAGAAATTTATTGTGTTAGTGCTGAGGGTAATGAGACATTTATTGAAGCATTGGACAGGGAGCTTGAGGAAATTCAAATGATGCTGTAGAGAATCATTAACAACAATGCTTAGCCATCGGTGAACTAGAATCTGTAGGGTTTTCAGAAGGATTTTCCAAGGGTAAATCACAAGGGTAAAAGCACCTACATTTAGTCAAAAGGGACTTAGTTCTGAAACATCCCAGGTGAGAGGATATAAAACTAGTAATTCAGATAGCGTCTCGATGATTCTACCAGCAGTTATTAGCAATGGAAATAGAACAATACAGGTGAATGTCATGTTAGACACATGTTCGACGAGTTCGTATGTCTCGGAAGAGGCAGCCGCAGAGCTTGAATTGCAAGGACAGCCACTCAATTTGACCATTTCAGGAACCGGTGGAGCTGAAATCAAGCAACGTTCACGTTGTGTTGAACTGTTGGTGAGTAGCATTGATGGATCATTTTCATCTTCTCTGCAAGCACATGTTCTAAACAATATAGCTGGTGACACACCATCAATCCAATGGTCCAAGATCAAGGAGAAATGGTCTCATCTAATTGATGTTCCATTTGAGCAAGTGTCGAAACGTCGTCAAATTGATGTGATGATAGGAAGCAATCATCCGTTGTTCCATTTAGTACTGAAGGATGTGAGTTGAAGCCAACCAACTGACCCAATCGCTCGGTTGACAAATTTGGGCTGGTTTGCTTTGGGCCGACCTTGGTGGAAGACCATCAGAGAGAGTCTCGGGTGCATTTTACACGGACGTATCGATCATGCCATAATCAAGATAACCAGCAGGAACCACCAATTGATGTCCTTCACCAATTCTGGGAGTTAGAATCGATTGGCATCAAAGATCAAACAGACCATCCTATGACTGCTGAAGACAGAGCTTGCGACTACACAAGTTTCGAGAACACTTAAATTCAAGGACGGAAGATACAAACTTGGAATGCCCTGGAAGGACGGTGAACCAAAGTTAGACTACAATTTCGAAGCCGCTATGTGTCGTCTGGAGAGTCAAGAAAAGTAATTGAAAAGAAAGGGTCCAGAGATAATGAAGGCTTACTGTCAGATTTTCGAGGACTATAAGAAGAAGGGTTATATAAAGCAAGTACCTAAGTCGGCGGCATTGGATCAGTGGTTCTTGCCCCATTTTCCCGTAATCAGATTGGATAAATCGACGACCAAAATTTGTGTCATATAAATTTGTGTCATATAAATTCGTGAAATATAATGGGAAGAGTTTGAACGACGTTATACGGTCGCGGCCTAAGCTTCAGCGAGAAATAGTAGACGTACTTACACATTTCCGCAGAGCACCTGTGGCACTTAGCGGTGATATATCTGAGATGTTCCTACAAGTCTGGATTCGTGAGGAACATAAAAAGTACCACAGGTTCCCTTGGCGTGAATTTGACCCTACTCGAGAGCCGACCGTCTACGAGTTTCAGAGATTAGTGTTTGGTAACACAGCCTCCCCATTTTGTTCACAATACGTCATTCCACGCTTGGCATTTTTTCTTCAGAAACGTCCAGTTCGTTTTTGCTGTACAAGAAATTCTTCAATTTTTATTCTTCTACAATATTTGACCTTTACATAGAATATATCATTTCTAACAATCTGATGTTTTTTGTTTTTGAAATTGTTACATTTTTGGCGGGAAAATAACGTGACGAAATTGGCGCCAAAAATTTATATAACAGATATGGGTTTTCTTCTGAATAAATCTGAAAGAGCATACTGTAAGAACCTCAAATGTGAAGTCTGTTTTGTAATGGCCCAATTCATGGCGAAGATATAGCTAGTTGAATTTCGAAAATTCGCCATTTTGTTACTAAAAATAGAACAAAATGGTGGATTTCTTGTATTTTGAACTGATATAACTTCGTAATGAATAATCATAATCTACAACGCACTTCAGATTTGAGGTTCTTACAGTATACTCTTTCAGGTTATACCGAAAATCAGCTGTATCTGTTATATAAATTTTTGGCGCCAAATTTGTCACATTATTTTCCCGCCAAAAATGTAACAATTTCAAAAACAAAAAACATCAGATTGTTAGAAATGATATGTTGTATGCAGATGCAAAATATCGTAGAAGAGGAACCAAAATTGAAGAATTTCTTGTACAGCAAATACGAACTGGACGTTTCTGAAGAAAAAATGCCAAGCGTGAAATTCAAACCCATTGTCAACAACATGCAGCAGAATTTCCAGAAGCGGCAGACTCAGTGGCCAATTCGATGTATGTAGATGATCTTCTAGATTCCAGTGAGACAGTTGAGAGCACCCAGAACCTACGATATCAGCTTACTTCTCTTTTAGCATCAGCGGGATTCAACCTGAGAAAATGGGCATCAAATGAGACCGCAGTTATCGAGAGTATAGTACCAAGTGACCGACTTTCAACATTGGATTTCGGCAAAGAGGAGACGTTGAAGATTAAAACTTTAGGTGTTATGTGGAAAGCCAAAGAAGACGTTTGTTTTTACTTTTCAAGTCAAATTACCGGAATCCAGTAAGCCCTTGACTAAGCGTAATGTTCTGAGCACAATCGCCGCTATCTACGATCCACTGCAATTTTTGTCTCCATTCATAATGAGAGCCAAGGTGTTGATGCAAGAGTAAATCCAGCAGACCTAGCTGAATGTCGGCTGTCGGAACTCGTCAACAGTGTATTTTGGACAGAAGGTCCACAATTTTTGAAAGAAGAAGAGACATTATGGCCAGCAAGTCCAAGCAGAAATCCAAAAGCACTGGACGGTTGCGAAAAGCAAGTTATCCAGACGTTTGTGACAAATACCAGAGGTGCAGATTTTATTGACCCACGGCAATTTTCAAGTTTCAGACACCTGTGTCGGGTGACGGCGTGGATACTACGTTTTACGACCAATGCGAAACGGTCGCACAACGCCAGAAATAAAAGTAACATTCTTTCACTTACGGAGATTGTACAAGCTGAGAAATTCTGGATAAGACAAGCTCAAGGAGAAGCATTTCCTAGAGCTGCAAAGGATCCAACGTTGCTACAGTTCAATCCCAGAAAGGACGATGACGGCCTCTTGAGAATGGACGGACGTTTGCGTCTAGCTGACGAATTGCCTTATGACACTAAACATCCCATCCTACTACTGAAGAACCATTCAGTGACCAGACTTATCGTGATGGACGCCCATGAGTGTTTAGGCCATGGCTCAGGAGTAGAACTTTTGTTGACGAGCATACCTGCTCAATTCTGTATTGTGAAAGGACGAAACTTGTCCTGTATGCCGACGACGATTTTTAAAGAAGACCGGACCAGGATGTTCCGAGACCAAGACTGGAATCATTGCGAGCGTTCGATAAGATTGGAGTTGATTATGCGGGACTTTTTTGACCAAACAAGGACGTGGAACAAAGAGAACCAAGCGGTACTTGTGTTTGTTCACATGTCTGGCTATGTGAGCCATACATCTAGAAATGGCTTACTCATTAGACAGCGATTCTTTTATTAATGCATTTGTTCGAATGGTTTCCAGGAGGAGGGCACCGAGTTACGTGGTTAGTGACAACAGGACTAATTTCGTCACTGCTGAATGGGAGTTGCGGGAGCTAATCGAGAACCTGGACCAGGAAAAGATCGTGTGCGAGACCACCAAGTACCAACCGATTACATGGAAGTTCAACTCGCCATCTGCACCGCATTTTGGCAGTGTTTGAAGCCTTGATCAAGAGTGCAAAGAAAGCCATTAAAATCATTTTGGGTGACGCAGATATTCGAGACAAGGAGTTACATACGGCCATATGTGGTGCTGAAGGGATGATAAACTCGAGACCGATAACTTACGTAAGCGCGGTTCCAAATGACCTGTCACCGCTTACTCCTAATCACTTAATCGTTGGACAGATCAGAGGACGATTTGCGCCGGAAGCAGTAGATAAAGAGGAAGTTTATAACCCAGTGTGAAGATGGCATCGAGTCCAGCAACTTCTAGGATTATTCAGGAAACGGTGGAAGAAGGAGTTTCTTCCCAGCTTAAACGTAAGAAAGAAATGGTTCCACCCCCATCATAACTTGAAGCCTGGAGATGTTGTTCTTATTGCAGAGCTTAAAGCAAGTCGCGGAGATTGGCCCCTTGGTCGAGTACTTTCGCCCAGTTCATCGCTTATGTCCTTTGGAATATGTACATGCATAAACTTACGTAAAACACTAAAGTTTAACAAATTTTGTGACTGACAGTTTGTTATAGATTATCTAGCTGTAGCAATGGACTACATTAACTCATTAAGTTGCAGACTGTTGCAACATTGGCACCCCCCAAGTTGCAAGGAAAATGGCGAATTTTAGTTACTGTCAACTTCTGTCAACTGCTTTTACAAAAATACCCATATCTCAAGATCAATATCATAAAAAACCTTGAAATTTTGCAGTGGGTTAAAATGATAAATGATTAATCAATGATATTTTAAATGAGCTCCCACACTTAAATATATCATTAGATTTTTAGGTGAGAATTCTTGGTTTGTATAAATTTAAGTCTCTGACATTTTATTTCTTCATGACACCCAACATCTGAAGGGCAATAATTCAATAACCCAACATAAATGGAGAAATATTTTTTTATTCCTGGATTGGTACACATTTATTTTCAAATTAGTTTTCATCTTGTAGGGTATAAATTACAAAATAATGAAATGCTATAAAAATTTGCTTGGGCATAGCTCAGGCACACTCAGGACATCTAGTTTACAATGGAGAACTTGAACTTCAGAACTTGTTGTTCAAGTCCAAAAATTCTGTAACCCAAAAACACAGTGTTTGTACCTCTTTGAAGTTTTTAAATAGCTCAAATATGTTTGGAAAAACACGAAGTACAAAAATTACTAATTAAAATATAAACAAAGGATGAAAAAGGTGAGAAAATTTAAAAATATATGAGGTGTTTTCAATTCTGACTTTGACAGCCGGCATTTTCAAATGCAGCATGCGGTGACAAAACAAGGCTTTTTATTTCGCTATTAAGAGCACTGAAAGTCATCAAAAAGAGATAAACACTTTTGAATATTCATCAGGTAAGAATTTTAACTGAAATTCCTTTTGTTTCTGTTGAGAAAACAACGGATTTGTGGCTAAAACGTTGTGCGCGCCAATGTAGGTTGCTGTAAAATGTCAGACAGGCGGTTTCTTTTGAAATCTGACTCAAGTTTGAAATCTGACTCTAGCTTGAAATAAGTCCTTTTCAAGGACCAATTGTATAAAAATATAATATGTATGCTCAAATAAAATGAATAATCTAATATTTAGGCATTTTAGATTGCTATAAAAGAGTGAAATAAAGTATTTCATCTTTGGTTGTTTGTCAGACGAGAGTAAACACATTGGTGACACTTTGTTGCACATGCAGTTTTCAAAAGATAAACTGCTAAAAATATAGCTTTTATTTCACCAAATAGCAAAGTATCTTCCAGATATTATTAAAAGAGCTCAAGCGAAGTAATTCCATGATAAATAAGTGAACAATGAGACCAAAAAAGCGACTAAATTACAATTTTGGAAAGTACATAAATTTAATGGCTTCCCGCAAAAGAAGCCATTTCAGAGGAGAACGGCATTTTGTAAACTACTCTCCTGACCTATTTTAAACTTTTCCTTCAGGTAATCGATGAGTACTTCTTAGAAAATGAGCGTACATTAGTTTTATGATGTGCTTTATTGATTTAAAAATTTTATGGGGATATATGAAGCAATAAAGTGTATTTTAGAAGCTTTTCAAATCCCTGTCATGAATGTTCAGAATTCGCACGCGCCAAGTAACGGCATAATTCAATACACTGATTTTAAACCACATTATCTCTGAAATGAGAGCTCGTTTCGAGACAAAGTTTATAGAAACAGATATAGTATTCATTGTAGAGTATTCTACTTAGTTTTAATGCGGTTTTACTCGAAATTTTTCTTGCCAAAAATGTATATACGCACATGACAAGTTGAACCCACTGTCTTCTGAAAGTACTTCAGCTAAAATAACAACTTGAGCAAGACGACCAACAGTAGGGTCACGAAAACAGTCGAAATCATGCCATAAAATGCACGAAAAGTTCTTCTACAAACTTAGTTTTAAACTAGATTGAACTTGCTTTAATGCTATATCGTATTTCATGAAAACATGCCAGGTATTTTCATTCAAAAACACGCTCAAAAAAATCGTAACTACTTACTTGGATTTAGTGTTCATGTTTCTTGCGATTTCCCACTTCACTTTTCCGTTAGATTGAAAGAAATTGCTGTTTTTCTGGCTGAAAATCGCACGACTTGATTTGGACAAGAACTTGACTTGAAACATATGCACACTCCCTTATGTTTTACAATATATTTTATATATAAAACACTTTAAAAACCTCTTCTTTTTCATCCTTAAAACTTGCTGCAAAGTCCTATCTTGTGACACTTTGCGGTTGTCACAGGTTTTTTAAAAAAATAGAGTTTTAAAATCGAAAATCTTCGCAAACTTTTGATCAATTTTCTCGCATGATGTATCGTTTGAAAGCCCGAATTTTGCACTTTATACTCGTGACCGTTGCTAGGCAACCCGATAAATACGCGCTAGACAATCGTGCCCGGAAGTTGACGTATCATCCAGGGCGCATGAGGGCGCAATGAGACTTACCCCGTTCCCAATTCCAGGGCGCATGGGGGCGCAATGAGACTTAATGAGTTAAAACGTAAACAAAAAGGGAAGTCGCACAACGAACTTCCGCACCCTGTTTTGAAAAAGGAACAAAGCTTATATTATACCTCGTTTTCTACGGTAGTGGTATCCATGGATCCATCACATAATACACTGTAAAATTTGGCTTTTGCTAAATCGGCATTCAGTTGGTGTTTAAGTTCTTGCCCCTGGATCTGTAAGGTATTTTGTACCGATTTCAACTCCATGTTTACGTTCCAGGTTCAGAATGTTTTTGCATGTACTGATGGGTAATTCTTCCTTGACCACGAAATATGTGGTCTCGAACTTAGTTTTAGTTTTTCTTAACATAGATGGATCCATTTTATTGTGATTTTGTAACCCGGACACTACATCAGTATTTCCTTTGTCGCAGGATTTTGCAATTTTGTTTGCGCGCTGTTCGATTTCTACTCCACTGGCCTTCAGAAAATTACCATGAGCCACGGTGTGAGGATGTTGTGGATCACCATTGATATTTGTTGCGTGATCTTTTACTGCTGAAACTCTGTAATTCGTTGAACCTTTGATATAAATGTCTGAGTAATTGGGCAAGCTCTTGATTTTGTCTTGAAACATGATACAAAATTTACATTTAAGATTCCTTGCCTTTCCTTCAGCATCAACATCATATGTTAACCATTCCGCTGCCGAATATTCTGATAAATCGGACTTCCACTTTTCTACGGTAGACGTTTTGACTGTTCTAACTTCTTTTGAACTTGAGGCACTAACATTGCCATGTTGTTTGGGGTTTCTTCTTGCTTTCGTAGTTTCGTACTGCTAACCAACCTGTCACGCTTAGCGGGCCATATATAACAATTCTGATAAACATTTACAGGGTACATTTACTTAAAATTTGGTCGGACATCAACTACACTTCGGTCGGACAAACAATAAACCTCACTGTTCATTCTGTCGGACAGAATTGTCCGGTGGTTTTCTCTTTACGTCGGACAATTTCACGAATGGGTCGGACAATGTCCGTGACCGACCGATATTTTAAGGCCTGATTTCTTGTGGTGTTCCTCAAGGTTCTGTTTTAGGACCTCTTCTTTTTTTATTATACATCAATGATATTCAAAATTCTACTAGAATTCTCGATTTTCACCTTTTTGCTGATGATTCAAATTTGTTTTATGCCAATAAGAGTTTATTAACACTAGAAACCATTGTCAACAAGGAAATTTCACATGTTTATCAGTGGTTATGTGTAAATAAATTATCTTTGAATGTTGAAAAGTCCAACTATATTATATTTCACCCTGCTCAAAAGAGAGTTAATTATCAAGTAAAAGTTTCTTTAAATGGTCAAATACTTCAACAAGAAATTTATACCACTTATTTAGGAGTTGTGATTGACTGTCATTTGAATTGGAAAGCACACATTTCAAAAGTCTCGGAAAAAAATAAAACGTAACATCGGGGCCATATCTAGAGTAAGGCATTTTGTTGACAGTAATATTCTTATAAACTTGTATTACTCGTTAGTATATCCTTATCTAATATATGGACTAGTAGCTTGGGGAAACACATATAGTTCTTCAATTAATCCTTTATATATTTTACAAAAAAAAGCAAAGCAGTTAGGTTAAGATGTGTGTATGTGTGTATATATATATGTATACTGATATGCATGTATTTTCAAAATTTTCCATATATGTGTGAATTTCTCTCAAATAGGGCTACTTGTATGAAAGAGGTTGATGATAAGTGGACAATTTCGCATATCTACATTATATAAAAGTATTCTCTAACCACTCGATTTAATAAATTACAAGCTAACTGTCTTGTCTAACTCTACAAGGTTATTACAGTTAGCTTGCACCTTTATATCATGTCATATATTAATAATGAAGAGAAGTTATATGTAAATTTCCAGGTGCTAAATAAAAATATTGATTGATTGATTGATTCCATTCCTGGCCACAAGTTTGCATTTTTCACAGCTGCCGCGCCATTATTATAACTAAGTTAACTATGCAGACATGTGAAAATGTTTTAAAACTTCATTTTCCTTTTTTAAGATATGTCGCATTAAATACAAAATTGCAGAGCAACTACTGGCAATATAATGTTGATGTCCCATCATACCTGCACGAAAGACCACACTCTATGATCAAGCATTATATCTTTAGAAGCTACCCCACCTGGCCACATCAATGTTATGGACAATGTTAATGGCATGTTTAAAGTCCGGAGTCAAGATGATTCAACCAAATTGTACACAGTGTTATTTGGAAGTGACTCTAGTGATCCTGCTATTCCTCCAAGCTGTGATTTCGTTTATTGGGCATGTTTAACTACCCACCTCATATATGGATTCCTCATTCCTTTAGGTTGATCGAGTAGATGTAAGACCTATACTTGAAACGTCATCATTTGACAAAGACAGTTATTTCAATCAGACACTCCTTTAGAACCCACTCAAGCTCCTGATAACAGCAATATTATACCCACTCTTGTAGACAAGCTTCAGTGAAAGCCTTCTTCACACAGAACAGAAGCAGCAAGATGCCAAGAAAGGTTGGGTCAAATAAAAAAATTGACAAATTGACATGTGTTGTGGAAGGCTGGAAAAATGCCAATGTACTAAAAGAAGTGAAGGTATAGTTGGATGAATGCAAAAATTGTGAATGATGCTTCTCTAAAGGAGAATGGTTTAGTTTTAGAAGTTCCAGGGAAAAAGGTTATAAATACATCACAGTCAAAATGAAGTCACCTACTCTGTTTAAACCTATTCCACAACCATTGAAGAAAAACCCTTATTCAGATTGAAGTGGTGAACGGACAGCCAATATTAAAACGAAGTTATGTTTAGAGGAAATTGAAGTAAATCAGCAGAGATTGTACGATCTGACACCAAGTCTTCATGCCACAACAACCAAAGTGTGGCAATTTTAAAATTAGTGATATTGACATAAATTTAATTATTAACAGAGAAGAGCTCACAGACCATATTATTGGAGCAATTACTCATACATACGGTTCTGCACAAACAATTCCTTGGCACAACATTTAATTTTTCTGTACATTGTGGTGCATTCTGTCAAGTTCTACACACAGGCGCTCATCACTGGGTTTTGGTATCAAATATTGCCTGTGAACATGCTTCCATTAATCTCTCATCAGTTTGTATAATGGAGGAGTCAGTTCACGAATAAAAAAGCAAATTTCCAGTCTACTTTTTGAAGAGTCGTTGTCCATTACAATCAACATTCCACATGTACACTATCAGCCAAATTATGTTGATTGTGGGGTGTGTGCCATTGCATTCCTTGTGTCATTACTCCTCAACCAAGATCCAGCAACTTTAACATACAATGAAAGTTCAATGAGATTACATTTGCTGAAGTGTTTAAAAGAAGGAAAAAGAAGGAAAAACATGCTGACCACCAAAGAAGAGTGAAATTGTCACTAATGTGCAACTGTCACATGCCATGGAATCAGAAGGATCTGGACAACCAAGACCTCTGGTGTGAAAAATGTTTGGAGTGGTTCCACAAGAAAAGGTTCCCCAATGATGCCAGACTCAGTTTTTTTGCAAGAGGAATGCCACCCGGAAATGTCAAAAATGCGCACAATAAGTCAGAACAAAATCTCTATATTTCATTACATGCCATAAATATTTTATTATGCACCCTCTAAGATAGGACCCTTTCCATACACACACTACACTGTTTAAGAGACGGAAATTTATTAACTAGCTTACAAACATCTCTTAACTTCCTCCCTACCATCCCCCCCCCCTTACAAACAAAAAACACAACATGTTCTGTATATGGATAAGATTATCATGGATGTTTGGCCTGGTCTTCCATGTAAGTCAACAACTGCAATAGGGAATATGTTGTTATAAGTGACCCTGTAAATTGTCATCCCCTAGCAAACAGCACAGTGACATTCTGAACTTTAGCCCAGGGTTAGGGTGCTACTGTAATTCTGCTCGGCTATTTACACCCAGGAAAAAAAAGTATCAGCAAAGTCTAAAGTGGGTGTCATGGGGTGGACCATCTCAGATCTCAACAATGTGGCTGTTTTGCCAGAGTGAGGATAAGCCAGACTTCAATTTTCAAAACATATATTTCGAAAATCTTTAATTTCTTATTTTGTTTCATCAGTAAATTTAAAACAGTTTACCGGCAAAAGCAGTTTAGTTGAATGAACATTTCAAAACATTTTAAATCAAAGCTCAGAAAATGCAAAATAACATAACTACAGTACATATTTCAGACATTCATTGTTGCATAGTTAAAAGTACTAATCTTTCAACTATTTTAATTTTATAATAGTTTTGTTTGTGGAAACACCACGTAAATTTATTATTTTTTTTTTTTATTAATTCATTATTTTTTATTATTATTTATATTATTATTTATTTACATGCTGTTTCCACAAACAAAACTGTTATGTATATGTATGTATAGGTTTTATCGCCATGCAAACATACAAAGAACTATTTTAATTTTGCCATTTTGTACAAATATAAAAATTTTTAAATTGTCATGGCAACACTAGTGTTGTCCAATCAAGGGAGCACGCCAGAAATATTTGCGTAAATTTATACTAACCTTTTAATTATGTAAATGTTTTCAATTTTCATCGGGCGCCATTTTGAATGTTGAAAGCGGTATATATTATTAGCTTATCGCAGGCGCAATAATTTATGTTCATCTTTGACATTAATTTATGTTACACAATGATACTCCGAAGGGCGACCGAGAAAGATCCGAAATTTAAAATAAGGCGGAGAAATAATAAAAAATAAAGAGGGGAGTGAAACGGCCGAACACGTAATGGGGTATTGGCCAATGAAAATGCGTATATCCAATTTCGCTATCTGGCCATGCTCGTTGACCAAGAACTGTCAAATCTATCAAAACTTGAATTGATGAGCCGCAAAAAAGCAAATGTCTTAAAATTGATTGACCTAAAGTATAGTGTATTTCTAACTGGAAGGGGCGGAAGTGGTAAATCGTTTTTGTTAAAAAAAATTGTAAATAAAGAATCTGATCGTGGTGGTTGTGTTGTCACTGGTTCTACCGGTATTGCAGCAGCCAATATTGAGGGAATAACACTTCATTCGTTTGCTGGAATTGGCACAGGGACAAAGTCAGCACACAAGCTACTGGGGATTGTCCTATCAAATGAACAAGCTGTCCAGCGTTGGAAGGAATGTAGACTTTTCATTGTAGACGAAATCTCCATGATAGGATCGGCCTTATTTGAGAAGTTAGACTTTGTCGCACAAGGGACAAGGCAGAGTTCACAGCCATTTGGTGGAATCCAATTGTTGTTGGCTGGGGATTTTTCCCAACTCCTGCCTGTAAGCAAAGAGAGTGGCGAAAAGCAGAAATATTGTTTTCATTCTCCTCTGTGGAAAAAATGTCTGGACTTTAGTGTGGAACTGACCAGTGTTTATAGACAGAATGAACATGCTCTCTTAAATCTTCTTGAAGACGTGAGAAATGGGCAGATTTCTATAACCTCGTGCAATCTATTAAACCAGTTAACCCGTGAGCTACCATGCCATCCTTTAGATGAAGTCAGATTATTCCCTCGCAAAGAAGATGCTGCAAAAGCAAATGATAAATGCTTCGATCTTCTACCCGGAGAGACATTCCACTTCCAATCTCAAGATGCAGGTGAGAAGTCAGAACTTGATAAAAGATGTTCAGCTTCTTCCTATTTATCTTTGAAAGTGAATGCAAGAGTAGTTTTGCTAAAAAATTTAGACAAAACACTAGTTAATGGTATGAGAGGAACAGTCATCAGGTTTAATGAAGGGTATCCTGTCATTCGTTTTGACAATAGTCGAGTGCATATTATACAACCAACCCAATTTATTGTTGAGAATGATAATAGGGTGTTAGGAACGCGCACCCAAGTGCCACTTGATTTATGTTATGGTATGACAATCCACAAAAGCCAAGCATCAAGTTACAGTTTTGTTGAAGTCGACTTAAACAAAGTTTTCGAAGAAGGGCAAGCATATGTTGCATTATCACGGTCTGAGACATTGTCTGGTTTACATGTATTAAATTTCAATGAGAAGATGATTAAACCTAATGAATGTGTTAAACAGTTTTATAAGACATTAAACTCTCAGGAGGAAATTGAGCAATGTTTTGAAGTGTTACCACCAAATGTCAGAGAGACTACTAATTTGGGCAAAGTAAATCTGGCTGGCACAATACCATTTAAGAGTCCAGCATGTGAACCTGATATTGCCATTCTTCAAGAAGTGAACACCCAACAGAAAATGAAATTCAACATGACAGATTTGCATGCAGCTTTGCAATGGCTGAAACAACATGTGGTAAGTGACAAATTAAAGGAATTTTTTAAAGTATTAAAACTTATACCCTGTGATAATGTGAAAGACCTTGATCCTCACCTTATTAACTTTATGATATGGTTAATTCAGTATTTTACTCAGCAAACTGCTTCTGCAGAGAAAACTAATGAAATTGGTATCACTATTTTGGAACAAAAACAATGGGGTAATATAACAGCTCAACTTCATTCCTTATTACGATCCAACCTACTATTAGATAGGTGGAAACAGTGTTTACAGTTTATTGGAATGTCAGACGTTGATGTTGATTTGTGTGGCTTACACAGAAAGGCTTGCATAGCATTTACTCGGGCAATGTATGAGACATATTTGAATATTCGTGCAAAAAAAGACAAAAGACACATTTGCAGGTGATCAGTCAAATTTCAATCAAGATCCTCTTAATTGCTCATCCCCAGAATCAATGGGCAAAATAAGGGACATTGCTGGGTGGATAATAGTGAAAGAAAGCAATGCCTGTTTAAATTACATCAAAAGTTGTAAAGGATCTAGATGTGATAAAGTGCAAGATAGAATAAAGACTGAAAGAGAAATCAAGTCTGTTTTGGATAGTCTGAAAGCAAGTAAAGAAATATTGATGGAAACCAGATATCCAGAATCACTGGAACATATAGAGACACATGACAGGGGTGGTAAAGCATTTGTATCTGATGAGTTCTATGAATACATGGTAGCAGTGGGTTCCCATGCGGTATTGTTATTATCAGACAAGACATTGACTAAATTCAAAGAAGATTCTATAAAACTTGCTTGGAAATCATTGCTTTCTAATGAGGATTTAAAAAGAAAATTTGAAAAAATGATTAACCATATTTCAAGCAAGACCTATGTGGAGGATGGCAACGACAACGTTCGTCAATCAGAAGAGTCCATATCACTTGATAGTGTTGAAGGTATTTTTTTGTGTATATTATATATACTAGTATAAGTCACTTAAATTAGTTAAATATATACAATACATTAGAAGTCAACACAAAACAATGGTGAAGGGTAGACTTTAATTTTTGGATTCCATCTTCATAACTGTAGGCTCTTTAAATGGAACTTCTCATTCCCTTGGATATGATGATAGCCCAGCTGTGCATGTTAGCAGTAAAGTCGATTCATCCATGAGCAATACAAGACCATATGATGATGAGTACTGGATGACAAATGTTGGTCAACATGAAATGACAAAGGATACTCATAAAGGTGATAGTGCTATAATGTCAATGTATGATAAATTTCCTACTATGACTAACATTGTGTTTATTATGATTCTATCAATAGAATTCGATTCTATCAGTGGAACCTTACACACACCTGGTGACAGACCAGTTATTGAATTGGTCAAGAATGAAGATGAATATAATCTACTGAATGGTGACAGTCTGAATGATGATGAAATAATGGGAGAATTTAATGAAAATGAAAGTGTTAGTGGTAAGTCATGTTAATACTAATTAATTTACCAAAATATCCCCTGGACAATTACTGTACAGATATATCCCAATGTAAAAAAATAAAAATACCTTGTATTATTGGCAGGGGCGAAACTAGCCCCTTTTAATTAGGGGGTGTCTGCTAGAATTGTCCTGCGAAAGCCGATGATGCCCTGCAGCAAAATTTTTTTTGGAGGCACTATGCCCATTGCCCTGCCAATCCAGATGATTTGCCCTGCCAATCCAGATGATTTGCCCTGCCAATCCAGCTTTGGGGGGTATCACTCCCCCCCCCCCACACACACCCACACCCCCCTCAAGTTTTGTCCCTGATTATTGTTCATGCATATTAACCATTATGGTACAATGCTTAATTCTGTGGCAACCCCCTGGGGAATAGATTTTCTGTTCTTCAATTCATAGTACCATAGATGCTTAATTACCACAAAAAGTTCCCAAGCAAAAAACTTACCACCAAACACCGAGAAAATGGGTGATCAGTGATTATCCTCTATTAAATTGTATTACAGCAAGAAAATGTGAAATTTTGTATTCAATTACAACAAAAATGACTTGCATCATCAGAAATGTTACAAAAATCTACATATAAGACATTTAAACAGTGTTTTTATATCTCAAATTGTTTTCGAGTTATATGCTGTCAGAAACGCGTTTTTGACCTAGTATCCAGTACTTATTGCGACATTTTAGTTCAATTTCACATTTGAAACAGCAATAACTCAAAGACAAACTGTTTAAAAGTCCTATATGCGGTTTTTTGTAAGCTTTCTCGTGATACAAGTCATTTTTGTTGTAATTGACCACAAAATTTCACATTTGCTTGCTGTAATACAATTTAATAGAGGATAATCACTGATCACCCATTTTCTCGGTGTTTGGCAAGTTTTTTGCTTGGGAACTTTTTGTGGTAATTGAGCATGTGGTAATCTATGGTACTATGCATTGAACCACAGAAAATCTATTCCCCATGGGGGTTGCCACGAACCGAAATAATTTTGGCCCACGGCCTAGTACGCTTGTAATTCACTTAATGCTGAACAAATAATTTTACTTTATCAAGAGGAAACAGTTGCATGGTTGTGCCTAAATGATTAAGTGATTTGTACATTACAGGCGCGGATCCAGCCTAAACCCTGACCGTGGCGCACTCCAAAACCGTAAATAATTAGGGGGGTCCGGGGGCATTCCCTCCCGGAAAATTATTGAAATTTGGACCCTGGAAATGCCATTTCCTGAGTTCTGAGCATCGAATTCTATCATATAATTCGTCATTAATTACGCCATATTTTAGACAGCAAATAACGAAACGCACTAAATAAGTCAAATATTTAAACAACATACCATGTTCTTCAGCGAACGTTACAACATTAGAATGTTACAAAATCACTGTACTTACATAAAACCACAACTCTGTACCGCACGTACTGTTCCTGTGTATTTCAGGTTCTTCGTAGCAAAAATATCCAATTAGGGCTGTACATCGAACCCAATCATCTTGGCGTTTCTGTTGCAACGCAGATCTTTTACGGTGTGGGTTTTTTTGCAGCTGCACATCGATACCAAGTGTCTTATTCTCGATCATTCGCTTAAAGTGTGTAGCACGGAGAGTTGCTGTTGCGTGAACATTGGATTTTTCACCATGCTGACATAGTTTCTGGACAGCAGAAGCACTTGGAGGAAGAGCACTGGTCATCAATCGTTGGAGCTCGCTTGCATTATGCGTGCTTTCACTGCCAAAAACACAAGTGACGCAAAGACCACCCGTTTGCCACAGCAGAGTAAGCCAACCATGGAAATCGTGATAACCATGCCAACCGGAAACGTCAACCAATATTTTCGTGTGGAGGAAAAGAAAAATCAGAACCAGGTTTCCAATGGCAATGATTGCACAGAATTTCGCACTTTTTCGAATCAGGAAGACTGGACACCAGATTTACGTAGTTGTAGATATCATCTGGCCACGAATTGGTGGAAGTTCGTTGTGTTTTGGTGTTTGATTTTTCTGAAGTAGGACCAGTGTTGGGACTTACAGATGAAATTCCTTTACTAGTGCTGGGAAATTTGATTTCACTGTCTACAGTTTCTTGTGTGTTGCACGCTCGTTTCACAAGAAGCGCATCGATCTAAGCTAAATTGTTTTCTTTTTGGACCAGTCGTCCGCTTTTTAGTAAATGTAGTCACTTGTGTAGAGGAAGGAGCAGAAAAAACTTTAGTAGAAACTTTAGGAGAAACTGTAGGAGGAACTTTAGGATGAACTGGCATCGCAGACTTCAATAAGGTTGGAAGGTGTGCTTTAAAATAATGGTCTCGTGGCTGAAGTGCTTTAACTGGTTTGCACAAGGTAACAAAATATTTTTGGTAGATAGAATTCTTCGATCAACCAAATAAGACGGTGGCATCGCAGCACAATGAAAGATATGGACATATTCAATTGCACTGCCATCAAGATAATCCCGTGGATATACTGTATTGTAGAATTGAATCCAAGTAATCCCAATTTCTTTCGCTACAGTATCATTGGTGAGTGGGTAGAATGACTGAATGGCACACTGAATTACTGTGGACAAGACAAACATGCACACCATGGATGAGAATGTGTAATTTTTTGCAGTTTCCTTTGCTTCTTCTAAAACTGCTGCATTTCATTACAAATGTCGAAAAAAGTAAGAGCTGCATCAGATACACACATGGCAGAGGCATTTTTAAGTGTAGTGAACGCTATTACGTTTTTATGCTGGGACTCAATGAAGGAGTGGTTAGCATAGTATTTGGCATTCTCAAACAGTTCAATACTGGTGAGGCATCTCAAGTGAGCAGACAAACTCTCATTCCCGATTAACGCAATAGAACATGCATTAAAAAGACAATGAAGTACTGAAAGAATTTAAGCATTTAAGTATCAATGGTTATTTTATATTATTTTGTAAATATTCTATTGAAACTTTTAACCAGAATGTCAACTTCTTTGCACCACACAGTAATTATGTGATTATACTTTGCAAACTTCGCTCAAATTATCTGGAGAACAAATGTAATGTTATACCTTGCCATTTGAGAAATAGCAAGGAACCATTTGTTTTCCCAAATGTTTTCCCTCCTTTTGCTTGTATAATCATGGGTCTCGTTCCATATAACTTTGTGCCAAAAGGATAATTACTAGAATTAGTCAGGGTAACCAATAGAACTAGAGTTGGTTTTAAGGTAAGGACTGAAGATTAAATTTTGGAATCATTAATATGGAAATTGAGCCATACTACAATGTCTTTGTGTAATTTGAGTAACATCATGATGACATCAAATTCACAGCTGGCCTTGACTAACTCATGGGATTTTGTTGCAGTTTTAGATTCGGGATTAGGTTTTAATGTCAGGATTAGGATCAGGATGACATCATCCACAACAACATCAATATTCATCCACAACAAACACCTGTGAGGTAGTCACCCTCCAGGGGCCAGTTGTTAAAAATATTTGCTGTGTTGGTGTAATGTACTCTGGTGAATAAGATGCTTGTGTGATGTTATTAGAATGTTAGGGTTAGTAATCCAAGTGAGAATATATACATTTTAAGACCTAACCAGGAACAACTGCAAAAAAATGCAGCACAAGGTCCTCTGGTAGGAAATGAACCTACGGCCCTGCGATTCCTATCAGAGGACCTTGTGCTGCATTTTCCGCAGTCGTTCCTGGTTAGGTCTTAAAATGTATATATTCTCACTTGGATTACTAACCCTAACATTCTAATATTAATTCCACCAAGTGAAGTGCATGAATCCAAATTGTGTCATGTTACTCTGAGTGTATATCCACACCGGGCAGGCTTGAAAAATATGCCTGGCCACGGTGGGATTCGAACCTATGACCTTTGGCAAAGGCATTGGGAGAGCATTGGGCTAGTATTCCTTGGCAGACCTTTGGCAAAGGCATTGGGAGGGCATTGGGCTAGTATTCCTTGGCAGATCATTGGGCTAGTATTCCAAAGGTTGTAGGTTCGAATCCCACTGTGGCCAGGCATACTTTTCAAGCCTGCCCGGTGTGGATATACACTCAGAGTAACATCACACAAGCATCTTATTCACCTGAGTACATTACACCAACAGTCCAACACAGCAAATATCATGATTATTAGATTACACTGATATCGAAGGAACTACAGTAGACTCAGTTCCAAAGTATTGCATACTCAAACCGACCTGACTGCATAGCTCAGTTGGCAAAGCATTGGGCTAGTATTCCAAAGGTCGTAGGTTCCAATCCCACCATGGCCAGGCATATTTTTCAACCCTGCCCGGTGTGGATATATACACTCAGAGTAACATCACACAAGCAATTTAGAAATATTTCTTCAGAAATCTTGTCTGGATGAATGAAAGTTTTCTTCAAAGCTTCGAAGTAAACAGGCATGCAGAAACACACAAACAAAAACACTAGGTTAAATTTTAACCAAGGATTAGCCTTAGCTTAGAACAACCGACCCCTGGTCAACCTACAAATATTAAGGCGCTATATTTAAAGCTTGGTGAAACCAAATAGACGACTATATAGACCCAATACAGAAGTAAACATTTCATTTTACAGTCGACAATCAAATGTTGTAGCCGTAAACTGTAGCAAAATACTGATAACAGTTTTAAACAGAGTTTTTACTAATATTTCACGACTACATAGCGGATAAATGCAATTTATATTTTATTAACCGCCATGTGTTCGAGATCATATTACTATTTCACTAACAAAAATTTACATACATACAAATTTGCATGCACAAATTTATATTCCCTGACCCCAGCGTATAAAATGCAAATTTAATATAAGTCGATTAAAAATTCTTACCTAACAGGAACATTAGGCCCAGATCTTTCAGTTTGGCTCTTGGAGAACTGCAGTTTTGAAAATTCACACGTTGGCAGCACGATGTCGCCAGTAGATTTTATACGGCGCAACCTTTCTTCAGTGATAAATTCATCATATTGTTGCCTCAAGAGCGATAATTCCCCTGAAATATGTTCGCTTAGGTTTGCTTGTTGAAAGATTTCGACGAGCTTGCTAAGAACATCGACTTTTTTTTAAAGCTTCCATCCTGATAGCATCCATGTAGCTTGTGATGTATTATTCTTTATCCCGTCAAGTCGACAAGTATCGAACTTTATTGTTGATCATTTGTATTGCGCAATCAAAACAGAGCCACCGTGGCAGACCGTGGCGCACATGACCACAACTTGCCCTGTGATTGGTTTGCAACGCTGCACCGTGGCAGAAAGTTACTATATTTAGTAACAATTGCGCAATTTTTTGCACGCTGACCGTGGCATTTTGTGGCTGTGATCGCAGCTTCGAATTTACGACTGTTTTCCGAACATATTCGGCAGAATTCGGCACGCTTTCGGCGGTTTTTATAGTTCAGTGTTTAACTGGATAATTATACTATTGAACAAGGAATATATTTCGGAAGTTTTTCCTGCTTTTAGCACATATATATTACTGTAATATGAGAACAATTACGAAAGATATTATTCAAATTGTTTGCTATAGACCTATATTTGCTCAATTTTGCTGTATTTCAAATAACTAATATATACTTCTTAAAAATGCGTAAGGAGTCTAATGTAGTATCCAACAAAGGTGAACCCCGGAAAATCTTAGGTGGGAAAAATCTGACCGTGGCTCGAGCCACTTTTGCCACGGTCTGGATCCGCGCCTGATAAACGTCTGGCTGTATAATGAACTCAAATGAAGAAGCATAAAAATTTGAAGGAAAATTTATATAAAGCCTACTACCTTTGGGACTCTGGGACTGCACACAGACTAGATCGTGATTATTTCGGGTACACTGAATAATTAAGCTTCAATTAAGGACTTGGGCAAAATGAGGAGAGTGTGTTAAAAAATGTTTGTATTATACGCCTGCATATCACTATATGTCAGTTTGTTTCATGCATGGGCTCAAATTAAACGATGCGAACATTTCATGCCAAAACTTATATGCCTATTTATTTTCCCCGTGTTTTAGGCCTATTAACCGCATTTTGCACATTAAATTCATTGTGCGATAGTAACGAATCGAACGCACATCCAGTGTCACACAGTACACATTGAATTGTGTTGAAGACGCAGTTATAATACGTATCAAGTTCAATTTTTTAAACTTCAATAGTTAAGAATTTATTATTAAAAGGATCGCACCATTGCCAAATCAGTCAGTAAGGTCGTAGCCGAAAGTTGGGTACGTGCCTCGATTTTTGGTCACACGGATTTTTTGGTCATTTCGAAGGTCATGAAAAACAGTGATATTGTGGCGAACGCACAATGTCTTAGCCGTATATAAATCTGTGCGTACATATAACAAGATGTGGTCAGATATATAACAAGAAATGTGGATTTTAATGAAAAATTGCATTGTTTTTATTGCGCATTTGTATTAAAAAGAGATACACTGTAACACTGATACAGTACTTTCATATAGAAAAAGGTTAAACATCACGAGGAATTTTTTAATTTTACATTTAGGATTTTAGTCGAGATATATATCACGAATTAGATATTTTGCACACGTTTTTAAATATATATTAAACTTTTACTGTCGGCGGCCAGATTAATTAATTAATTACGTTTGTCTCAGATTCTATTGCAAAATAGAGCCTGCTGGCTGCTACTCACTCAGGCTAGTTATAAGTCTTCTATCTGGCGTTTCATATTGATATAACATTTAAAACCTGTCTTCAACTTAACTTAAAACTAAGATCCGCATCCTTATTTTTTTTTAGGAATATCCGAACGAGAAACATTCCTTCATTTTTATACCCGGACCGGCCTAAAATGCTAAATTTAAATCTCTAATCAAAATCGTTACAAAACGTACAGCTAGTTATATATTCAAGAGTTTGACACAACAGACCCTTGCAGTCTATTTATCTAGACTCAGTCACACGATAGATAGGAAGTATTAGGAACAAACCTTTGCGATGTACTCCTGCCACGCAGTAAATAGCAATACAAGAATAAAATGACCAGCATCTTTCGAACTTGAACTTGAAGTCAATGAAGAAAGTGATTCTTGCAACGATTTTAACAAATCTTTTAACGCTTCACCAGGATCTAATGAACGTAGAGGATCGAATGGGTTTTGAGGTCGCAGCAGCCCGTGCCCTGCATATAATGAACTGACGTCTGAAGCACCAGCTACGGCTGAACGTGAAGCTTCAGGCTGGAAAATTTCGACTGCTTCGGCAAGTGGCAGCCCTGTTAGGAGTCCAATTCCTTTAACAATTTCGTTACCCATACCTTATAATACTGATAAATCTTATGACGTATATACCTATTGTATATAGTATAATAATATTTATAATTGTGAATTCGAACGCAGCATATAAGACTAAAAGACGAAGCAGCGGTATATATTACATATATACGCAACAGGAAGTGCTTCTTAGAAACGCATTTCGCAATAGTAGCCACACATGCAGTGCATGTTGGTATCTAGCTACTTCCGGGTTACTTAGAAGTGCAGTGCAATGCCAATGTCATTCAATTCCTGCACTTTTCCTATTACTTAGCCTATTCTCGGAAATACTGCTGCATATATAGCCTATAAGGCAGTAGGTCTGCTGTCGGCATATTAATACTTGCCGATGTGCATGTATATACTCTCTTTGCTCGTCTCTCATATCAACAAACCAACTAAACAAGAAGCAAGGTCAAATTTAAGTCGAAAAAAACGAAGTACAATATGTTATGTTTAATAATGATGTCGCTCAGGCGGTCAGGCCCTATGAAAATGAGGTATATATTTTAATATGCATGCCTGCCAAAATTCCACGATTGATCTCGGCGGCTCAAGAAAATTTTATGTAATTCTGACGTTTATCCGAAATTATTAAAGTTGCCTGCGGAGGAGACTATTACGAGGATGTTGATGGGTATATCGTGACTCGTGAAACACTAAAAATTAACCGTGAAGCGTGAGGGGGGGAAATGCTGTTTATAGTTTCAGAACACTTTTCAAAGATTTACCGTTAAAATACCAATATTTTACCGTTGAAATCAACCTTTTACAGTTTACTAATCTTCAGACACCCCCTCCCCCCATCTAGACCCTCCATTACAGTAAAACCCGAGGTTTTAAAACCAGCGAACACATACAGTAGCCGATTGTAGTTAATAAATACGCAATTTTTAGTACTAGTTATAGGGCCACATAAAATAAATCCCTTGATTCTCATCACCGCCCGACTGTATATCTAAGAGCCTCGTGAAAAATGTTTATATATATTTCATTATACAATATATATAAATGTACCGCCCGACAAAATATTTCAAGACAGTGAAGTTTTTTTATATCTTATATTGCATGGTTTTACTGCCATTTTAAAGGAAGTTCGAATCCATTTCAAGGGTTAATTCATGAGTCATTGTCCGTGGAGCCCCGTGGTGGAGCCAGTACGTTGGAGATGACCGAAATGTGTAATGTAATATGTTTATTTCGGTTTGTGACAGTTCACTTCGGAAATCACAGAAATATTAAATGTTAGAGTTGGTATTTGGAATAGGGTTAGTGTTAGTAAAACGTTGTTACATTTTGTCACTACGAGACTGAGGCCAGCGAAATAAGCACTTCCTCTGATTGTGGGTAATTCCAAGAATTACATGTGATTCAGGCGTTTAGCTTTCCCCTAACTATTATTATATAATCAGTATCATGCGTTTAAACCTTTGTCTACCACGAACACAGTTTATTATGAATCGAATCTTCCGCGAATTCCGGGTATATTTAATATCCGGTTGTTACATGACAGCAATTATCATGACCACGCTCGTATAAACACCGGAAAGAATTCTCAGGTCAGGGTCATCAAACGTCGAACTTTTCATGCGCCGAACCTAATGTTAATGCGTTAAGTTCTTAATTTGTTTCACTTCATTTGCATTAGGTGTTCATTATAGTGAGATTTGCAAATCAGAATTAAGAAGGTCTGACGCAGGGCTGCAATGTGTATAGAAAATATTGTTTTAAAACTAACTGTGCTGTCTGTGCATGTTGGTATCTAGCTACTTCCTGGGTACTTATGGGCGGACCATTAGAAATCCCGGGATGGGGGGGGGGGGTATAACATTTTTGCGGCACGGATTTTTTTTTCAGTCTCATGTCTCTGCAGAAATTTTTTTTAATGCATTTAACCTCTGCACGAATTTTTTTTTAGGACTATTTGTACTTTGCTGTTTGCTTGCACGAATTTTTTTTCTCTGACGTAATGGCTGCACGAATTTTTTTCCAGGCATTTTTCTTTGCACGAATTTTTTTGGGGGAATTTTCACACACACACACACCCCTCCCGGGATTTCTAATGGTCCGCCCCTTAGAAGTGCAGCACAATATTCAATTCCTGCACTTTTCCTATTACTTGGCCTATTCTCGGAAGTACTGCTTCATATAGAAATAATAGCATATATATAGGGCATGCAGTAGGTCTGCCGTCGGCATATTTATTTAATATACTTGCCGATGTGCATGCAGAGATATACTATTGTTCGAGTCAGAATTCGAGCCAGGACTCGCGGAGTCAGGACTCCCATACTTTCCTGCAACTTATCCAATATATTGATACGCCTTCGCCCATTTAGTACTACTAAATTGTAAACAAATTGTAAATTTCGACATACTGAAACGCTGTTTTCTGACCATCAGAATTCTGTCAAATCTTCCCCCGGTCAAAGTGCAGGAAATGCCATTTCAGAGACTCTAAATTTAATAATTTTCTCGGGCCTTCGGTTTTCCTCGGGCCTTCGGCTTCCTATGTTTATATTTCATTATACAATATATATAAATGTACTGCCCGACAAAATATTTCAAGACAGTTAAGTTTTTTATATTTTATATTGGGTTTTTAGTGCCATTTTAAAGGAACTTCGAATTCAGTTCAAGGGTTAATTCATGAGTGAGTCATTGTTCGTGGAGCCAGTACGTTGGAGATGACCGAAATGTGTAACGTAATATGTTTATTTGATTTCGGTTTGTGACACTTCGATTCACTTCGGAAATCACAGAAATATTAAATGTTAGAGTTGGTGTTTGGAATAGAGTTAGTGTTAGTAAAACGTTGTTACATTTTCACACTTTGAGACTGAGGCCAGCGAAATAACAACTTCCTCTGATTGTGGGTAATTCCAAGAATACATGTGATTTAGGCGTTTAGCTTTCCCCAATTATTATATAATCAGTATAGACAGTATAATGCATGCGTTCAATATACCTTTGTCCAACCTCGTTCCCAGGCTCTTTCCTCTTGTGGAGCAAAGACCCTGGTCGGGGCTGGTCACGTGACCCACAGAAAATTGATAGCCGAAGAGGCAATCTCGTTCCCCGAGCCTGCGATCCTCGGGAAGGAACGCGAGGCTCTGGGATAATCCGTTTCAGGGAGGAATCTGATTGGCCGTTGAAATGGAATGCGTAGTTCAATCTTAGCCACAATTCCTGGCTTCCGGCAACGGATTATCCCAGAGCCTCACGTTCCTTCCCGAGGATCGCAGGCTCGGGGAACGAGATTGACGAAGAGGGGGATGGAAAAGTCTCATATTACATGTTTCCACTTCCGCACTTCACACTTCGATTGCAAGGAGTGGCCGTTCTGTACAATCGTCTTTGAGAATCATATATACTTCAAAATACTTGCTAAATTGGTTTCTGTTTGCTTTTAAATTATACAAACATGCTAAACTGTTGATTCTTATAGCAACAGACAAGTAAGAAAATCAAGCAACGAAAACGTATGATCGTATATGCTTGGAAATATTTGCCCTTTTATTAGTCTCGGGGTTCGGGCGCAGTTTCATTTCACGCGTACGTTTCTGTATCTGGTTAGATATTTATAATATTCTTACAATATACCATTGAATTGTTGTCATATGGAACGGTATAAATTTTGTTAAATAGAGATCTCAAAAGCGACTGTGTAGGTCGTAGACGTAGCGCCTTGCTGGTCTTACAGCAAACGTTACACATTTGGACACCAGCTAAATAGACATTGAATGTCCATTCTATTGATTTTAAAACGGTTTATAGACATAGTGCTCCAGTTTGTTTTTTTAAAAGGTTATCATCGTTTATATTAAACACCAGGTAGGAAGGATTGTTAACGTACAAAATTGTTTGGGATTGACAGTAAAGAATTATACGACAAATCACAACTGTATGCATTTCCTTTTCTGCACGATTGTTCAAGCCTAAAATCAAACTATTGCACAGAATCTCCGATATGAATTCTATCGCCATTCACCCTCGCCCCTGGAATGCAAAGGAATGATAAGTAGCCGAAAAGGTTTAGCAGAGTATTTTTTATTATATCTGGTATAAAGTGTCCCTACGTTTTATCAGGGATATATATACATAATTCATAAACTGTATATGCGCACGGACTTAGTCTAGCTCATAGAATTACTTAATTATAATATAAAGTTTTAATAAGCCTTTTAAAGTTTCCATTGATAGATAGGTTGTTTGTCTCTCTGCTAAAATGTTATTCCAATATACGATAAAGATTAAAGTTGGTTTAAATATTGATGACACAGCGGCATTATACAAGTCGAAAGAAGCTGTATTTTAAATTAAGCCGGGTTATTCTTCAAATATAAAGCCCTGAATGGATAATGGTAATGACAATAAAGGTAATTAAGGTTTATAATGCACCTGCTGTAAATAACTGTAATATACGAAATATAAAATAATTTACTATAAAGTACAATACCAGTGTCTGGTGCAATCTGGTGCATATATCGTCCTATATTCAAGTTATATGTACCGCACGCACGGAAACGCACAGTGGAGTCTTGGCGTTCGTCTGATGACACTAGATACCTTTACTTCGAGTCTTCGACATAATCATTCTTGATCGTTGAGTTTCAGCAATGTAAATGAAAGGAATTTTACAGTCCATAACGGGTTTTAATCCTGTGCTTTCACAGTCAAGATAGCAACTATTGTTTACACAAAGTTGGCGATGTTTGGGAAATCAAAGCATCCCGTTATACAATAAATCCTTTGTTGAATATCGGACAGAATACACTTCAACCATAAACAACCATATCGTTCATTTGGTATCGTTTGATCGATCAGTCAGTGTAGAATTGGGAAGACATATATGTTTCTACGGCGATGCATGCTCAACTTCGCAAGCCAGCGCGTGTGGAGTCCTTCCCTTGGAAGTGAAATATGATCCAGCTTGTCGCTTGAAATGTACCGCAACACTTATTATTGATGACATTCAGTATAACAGGAAGTCGTGTCATGATGAATACGAATTTAAAGCAGTTTCTTTCACGATTTCCTTCACACATAAAATTGCAATTTTCCAAACGCAACAAACAGACTCCTCTACTACCCCTCCCTGAGAGCAATTCAATTTACCACGCAGAATCTGCGGGGTCACGTGACCAGCCCCGACCAGGGTCTTTGCTCCACAAGAGGAAAGAGCCTGGGAACGAGGTTGAATTCTTTCTTCGTGTTATACTCTCGTATTAATATACGTATTAATCTCGTTCCCCGAGCCTGCGATCCTCGGGAATGAACGCGAGGCTCTGGGATAATCCGTTGCCGGAAGCCAGGAATTCTGGCTAAGATTGAACTACGCATTCCATTTCAACGCCAATCAGATTCCTCCCTGGAACGGATTATCCCAGAGCCTCGCGTTCCTTCCCGAGGATCGCAGGCTCGGGGAACGAGATTGATACGAGCGTGGATCTCATGTAACAACCGGATATTAAATATACCTGGAATTCGCGGAAGATTAGATTCATAATAAACTGTGTTCGTGGTAGACAAAGGTCAAATATCGGGTTGTTACATGACATCCACGCTCGTATAACACGAAGAAAGAATTCTCAGTATAACTTATTTGGGAATTTCCGTTATTTTCATTTTGAATTCGTTTGATTCCCAGTATTATAATGTTCCTGCGTATGCATGGATTCCAAGAATATATAATAATTTGAGATTATGCATTAGTATCCATGAATTTTATGCTATGCTCAGGGCCGTCCCCAGGAAATTTTTCAGGGGGGGGGGTGTAAGGTCGTTACACTTGGTGTAAGGTCATTACCGACTGACGAGCGAGCTTGTACCGACCCCGAGCCATGTCAACTACGGAGCCATTTTTAGATTAAGGGGGCTATAGCGAACGTCGAATGCGTGAGTTTGTCAGGGGGGTCTGGGGGAATGCTCGCCCGGGAAGTTTTGAAATCTGAGACCTCCCAGAGCCCCGGAAATGCAATCAAATTTACTAGAGGGTGGGAAAGGGTATTTTCGTGAGCCGTGAATGGTCAATATTTGTTCGCGTGAAATGTGAAATGCTTGATTTTAGCGTCGTGAAATGTGATTTGTTCTACTGCCGTGAGGCGTGATTGTTGATAAATATGCTCCGTGAAATGAGAATTAACATTTAAGGATATCTGTTTCGTGAACTGTAATTTTGCTTTGTTTATTTCGATCTATCAGTATAATAGTCATAATAGACATGATACGCGATAATCAATTTATATGATCTCACTCGATTGCACAAGAGTAAAAACTTTGGAGGCCTTTCGGAGGTCGTCGAACATACTCGTCACTCCAACTTCTAAGTTATGATGTAGTTTTTAACTGACAGGTTGTACCATGCATAATTAAACATACTCTTAATAAACCCATTATTATTATATTATTTTATTAGAATCTAGTTTTCCGTGAAATTGTTTTTTAAGACACGTGAATCGTGAAACGTGATCCATACACCCCCCCCCCCCCCCCC